>OY365808.1:235916-365916 GCA_959347315.1 Bimastos eiseni
TAAAAACTGAAAGCCAATTCATATTTGCATGCATGCACCAAATTTGACTAAAATATTTCAAACAGAACACAAATTATATCACTTTTAATGAGTGCAACCACTGATTTTTTATGGTAAAAAACATTTAACGCCGCAAGAAATAATAAAAAGCGAATTTATGAAGTCACATTTCAAGTAGTTGTAATAAACACACATCATAATTATTATTATTGAGATAAGAAATTGGAAATTATCGCATATGGAAGTCACTTTGACGTCATCTAGCATGCAGTCGATTAAATTGGTGAATAAAATTGTTTTGCGATTAATCATTTTATGGTAGCATTTATAACAAAATAAACATGCGAAGGTGTCCATCACAGATAAACTGCGTATACAGACACTTCATGAATAATGAGCATGATCTTGGAGCCAAAGCTGTAATCACAGCTCACTCTGAAATCACTGGAGCTGAGCAGTTATAAAAATATGCTGTCGCATTGATGATCATAGGGGTGGGCGGCGGAACGTCGTAAGGGCAGCGGAGGGCACATATCTATCGGCACCCGACCAAATATCGAGAATGATGACGAACTTGTTTGCTCACAGAATAGCAACATCCGAAATCATCTCAGTACTCGGCGAAATTCAACAGAGTTGAACATCAGCCGCACGTCTGTTAAAAGAATTGCCAAAGAAGATCTAAACCTCACCGCTTTTTGTCGTGTCCCTGGGCAAATTATCACCCATGCAATGGCCCCTACCATGCAGGTCAACAAAACTTGCCAAATAGACTCAGAATATGTGTGGCTACTGATGGTAGACACAGTTGGTGAAATAATATTATATTTGCTTTATAACAATTATTTGTAAGAAGTCAATTTAAGTATCGTGTTGTGATTTTCCTACGCAAAGAGGACGACGTACGTTCGCTACTTTTATAAGTAAGTGCGTCTAGTATATCGTGCTGTGTTTTGTTCAACGTAAAAGCACCAAGTATAGGGTCTACTTCAATGGCTATTCGACCCATAGTAGAGCACACGTGTTAAGGGTATTGACGCCCTATAGGCTTACATAATATTATGAGTAGCGGTGTGCCAATGGTGCGTGCGTTGAGATGCAGTCGCCAAACACTCTTATCTAGTTACTTAGATGATCTTAGATTGTCTTAAGAACCAACGCGGAATAAGATGCCGTTAATGACCGACTGTTGACGTAGAGTACAACCGATCATTTCTCTCTTCTTAGTCCATCAATAAATCTGTCCTCATCTGGCTCAGAGGGAAACGAATGATTGTGAATAGAGTTAAGTGCAGTTCGTTTCTGAGGGCATATCTGCGTTAGGTCTACTCTAGAGATAGCTAAAAAAAGAGGCAAAGAATGTATGGTGATTGGGAGTTTAAGGATTCCAAACGTATTTGCTTGTTATTAAAAACGATGCGTCTGATCCTTGGAGAGCTGTTATCTATCACCAACCGCTCAGCCTACATTTGACGCCAAACTTCCGTTCAATGATTTCCTACAATGACTCGCAATTCATGACGAGCGTCAGAGATGTCAGTGTTATTCCGTTGTGATTCTGGCTTCTTCTATGATGGCTACTAAATAAATAAATAATAGGAACTGAACCCTGAGCGATTGCATAAATATTCAAAGGAGACCAAGAAGATACTAACGAGGTCACTGAGACAGTCAGACAAAGGCAAAGAAGAAGATGATGAAGAAGATGGAAGATGAGAAGAACAAGAAGAAAAGAAGAACAAGGAAGAGGAGGAGGAGGAGGAGAAGAAGAAGAAGATGATGAAGATGAAGATGAAGAAAAAGAAGAAGAAGATCAAGAAGAAGAAGAAGGAAGAAGAAGAAGAAGAAAGAGAAGAAGAAGAAGAAGAAGAAATAGAAGAAGAAGAAGAAATAGAAGAAGAATAAAGGAAGAAGAAGAATAAGAAGAAGAATAAAGGAAGAAGAAGAAGAAGAAGCAAATAAAGAAGTAGAAGAAGAAGAAGAAGAATAGATAATTGAGCTAGCCCTCGGATTGACATGCTTGGTAAGTGTTCGCGATTTCATTTTCTTAAAGGATAAACAAATGACTGGCTTTCCACCATTGGCTTCTCACTTTATAAAGGCATTTTGGCCCCGATGTTCTGTGTTGAGAGCGCCTGTGAATAAGCTGGTTCCAGCGACTTAGCTTTTTGGGCGCTGTTAAAATATTGAGATCACGATTACGATTGTACACGATTATAAGTAGTTAATTCGCGAGTGGCGCTATGTATATTTCTATAGATACGATACGCTCGTAATCGTAATCGTAGGCTTATATTCGTAATCGTAATCTCAACATTTCAACAGCGCCCACAGAAGCTAATTCGAGGGAACCAGCTTTTTCACAGGCGCTTAATCAGAACAAAATCGGAATGCAGAGGTCAAATCCTGAGAGTCAGGCAGGCAGGCAGGCAGGCAGGCAGGCAGGCAGGCAGGCAGGCAGGCAGGCAGGCAGGCAGGCAGGCAGGCAGGCAGGCAGGCAGGCAGGCAGGCAGGCAGGCAGGCAGGCAGGCAGGCAGGCAGGCAGGCAGGCAGGCAGGCAGGCAGGCAGGCAGGCAGGCAGGCAGGCAGGCAGGCAGGCAGGCAGGCAGGCAGGCAGGCAGGCAGGCAGGCAGGCAGGCAGGCAGGCAGGCAGGCAGGCAGGCAGGCAGGCAGGCAGGCAGGCAAAGGTGGTTGGTGTTTGGAGTTGAAGCAGCTAGGAAGGGAGGGCGAAGAGGGGAGATTCAGGAGAGGATTTGTTTAAAAGCAATGTCTTCAGTTTTGAGTGAAAAACCTGTGGTGAGATGGCAAGAGGTGAGGCTTTGGAGAGTTCGCAAGTCTACGATTGCTTTGATATTTGTCTTGATGTATAGATTGCTGGAGGGAGTTTATTCCTAAGAGGCGGAACTGCAGCAGCTAGCCTATATAATAGTGCGATTTGTAATTTTTTTGTGATGAGGTGACGGAAGGGCGGAGAAGTGTGAGGGTGGAAGCGGAACGAGTTGAGCGATGTGATTGAATCGTGAACAGGTGACGGAGATATGTGGGCTGCGAAGAATGGAGTGTGTCGTAGGTGAGTGAAATGACCTTGTATCCAATCCTTTCAGGTATTTTGAGCCAGTGGAGTGATTTGAGACCAGGATCGACTGATATGATGGTACTTTGGGGTTTTGTTGACAGCACGGGCGAAAACATTTTTAGTGGCTTGGAGGCGGTTTATTTGGGTGGTATCTCTACGGAGGAAAAGAGAGTTGCAGTAGTCAAATTTAACGTGAACTACTGATGTGGCGCTTGTGGATGCAGTTTTGAGGTCGAGTATGGGGCGGATTCTACGAAGATCACGGACAGGCCTAGGCCTATATCATGTTTTGAATTTCAAACGATGTCCTCTACAGCCTACAATTGATGCAATATTCCATATAATATGTTTTGTAAAAATTGCATTCAGACCTTTATTTATTTGTCACAGCAAGGTGTTGCTGTTACGCAATAGGCCTACTCTATAAAAATATGAAACCTTAACTCAATCATGCTTTTATGCATGTCTGTCAAGCTTGAGCCCACATTTCTTTTCACTTTCAATTTCACATTCTCTTTGGGAGTTATTTATCCAGTCAGGCACACGCTCAGCGTACAGACGGCCTCACAAATAAAATCTTAGTCTTAGACGGTGAAGGTGAAAAGCAATGTGGGCTGCATCATGTAGGCCTAGCAAAGTAATTGTAGTTGCAAATTGTAATTGTAAATGAAACATTTAAAAGCGCTTCTAAAATCAGCAGCGATCCTGATCCAAGGTAGACCTAAACAAGAAGATCTTCTAGCGCTTCTGAGACTGAAAAGAGGAGCGAACGAGGAGTTCCGCCATAAAGGGGAAGACTATTCCAGCTGGAGGGGCCTACATAAGCAAAGTTCCTTGTTAAAGAAAAAAACCAAAATTTTTCGATTTTGAGCGCTGTTGTGAAAAATACTCATATAGAGCCTAGATGTTTTGTTCGTTCTTGCCAAAATAAGTTTCTTTTGTACATGTAGGCCTACAGATGGTGCACTGGTGCGTTTGCGGACTTCTGATAAAAGAATATACTTACTCACTGAGTCTACAGTCTGCACTTGATGCAGCTATGCAATTTGCGAATGTTTTCACAAAATGTCTACATTATTCTGAGTACTTGCATTTTGTGTGACATGGTGGCCGATTGGCTAGAGCGGTCGGCCCTTAACGCTCAGTGTGCGCTGAGTGAGCGGGTTCGATCCTCGGTCGAGGTGTTGCTGTCTATAGGGACCTTGAGCAAGTCCTTTGCGCACAGTTGCTCTGCAGTGTAATGCAACGTAAATCCTCGAAATTTCTCGGCGCCCACAAAAGCCACGTCAGGGAGAGCAGCTATTCACCGGCGCTATACTAAATAAAATCCGCAATAGCCAATTCTCTGGTTTCATTCCGGTGCCAGCTCAAAATCCGGGGAGTCAAGCCGAGGAGACAGCATGGTGCTAAGGTGGTAGAACATTACAACTGCAGCTGCGTCTGTAGCGATGTTCCTATTAAAACCCACATTTCTTATGTATTATTAACATTATAATATGCAGTCAATGTTAATTAGTTAAATTAATTCAGAGTTAATTAATGCCAGCCTATAAATATAATGTAAAGGCGCTATAAGATTAAATTAGACCCCTTAGTAACAGTGTTGTTGGGGAGAACTGGTCGTTTGCAATTTGACATTCAGAAGGCAATGTTAAAAGGTCTGATTTTGGCCATCGGTCGTCTGCTGGGGATTGTACGGCGGAAATGCGTTATCCGGGCTGCGAGAGTTTGCAATAAGATGTTCAGTATTGCTGGTGTTGAGAAAAGAGTCAACACGTAATTCTCAAGTTGCGAACTCTAAAAGAAGTTTTAGGAGTTCGGACAGTTATTTGACACTGGTTCGTCTAGAACTGCTGAGGGGTGCGATTGGTGTAGTGGTGAACAGTACTGTGATCGTCGAGTAATGATGGATGTATTCTCCGTGTGTAATCAGGAGTTATTTTCGTTCTCGAACTATCGGTCATGAGCGGTGGAATGCAGAAACTCTTTTCACGTTAATATAGATGGACTGAGAGATTAATATCAGCATCTATAGTGTGTCTCTTCTGACATACTTGTCAACGGAATCGAGGCTACGCAAGTATCACATTAAGTCCGCTTCATCATTCGGACGTGACGAGTGCGAGTGGAGTACGGCACAGAAACATTTGAGGTGAAGAGGCTAGAGACAACAATCATCCGAGAAGAAGCAATCGACAGAATTTATACAAAGAAAGAATCCAAATGAACACTACAGAAATCCACTGCAGATCTGCTCCATTCCCGTGGGAGGTAGATATCTGACTTAAGAAGCGCTATTAGCTAATCTAGGCTGGCTAGGTAGTCATAAGTTAGACTAGTTCATAATCAATCTATATCTTAGAATTCTATTTAAATATTTTGCTGATTTTGACTGTTTTTGCAATATAATTGACGATGAAAGTTTGCAGTAGTTATTAATTAATTAATACTCAATTAAACTCATGAATATGTATATGAAGAGGTGTAATGGCCAAACCAAGGCAGAATAAGTTGAACTGTGTATAAGCATCGTTACAGCGTCGTCAAAACGTGTGTGCGCTTTCGTGCAAGACTTGTCTTGTTAAAGCGCGTTATAAATACCTAGTTGTATTGTAATTTGAATTGTGATGTATTTTTATTGTAATTTATTTTGTGGACGTCGGTAGGCTATAGGTAAAGAATGCAATTCCGGACCATAATCATTTTTCTGAAATTTCTTCGGTAAAATTCCTGAATTATTCCTGAATTCTCATTATGAACGTATTGACCGACTATATGCCGTCAATTTCCAACAAATTCCTAACAAATTCAAATACTAATTTTATGTCTTCTTAACTAGTATAATACCACACTGCACATGGAAGTAGCGTCGACGGTTTCACAAAGTTAATATTCAGTGAAAATGGCAAAAGAAAGAGATAACAAATTACAAACTTAAAGAACACGTCAGATGTAGCCTATGATTCACGGTACGTGTTGATGAATCCATAATGCAGCAGGCGCATGCTTCTGAAAATACGAACGCTGGAAGCATAGTGAGTCCAAGGTTTCATCACCGAGTCTGCAACCTGGAGCAGATAGGTCTAACACAGGCAATAGAAAACGCATGATCAGCTTCAAAATAGTAGCTACTTGCTATAGGTGTTCAATATAAAAAAATAAGGCCAACAGACTCCTCATCAGTAGCATTTCTGTCGTGGCGTTTGTATTTTTGTAGAGAGTTAAACTCTACAAACTTTGGAGTCATTCTGAGGGCCTTATTCAGCGTTCCCGAAATAACGGCAGAAATACAGAAAAACACGGAGAGTCTTTTTGTGCAAAGTTCATAAACCTAATAGCGCAATTATTCAAAGTTATACCTCACATGAAATATATGTCACATTTTCATATATACATGCATATATATATATATATATATATATATATATCATCATAATTATGCAAATATAATAATGTTCGGCATCTTTGTGTTTCCATGAATAACGATAATAATAATGATAATGACTGTTATTTAAACCCATAATTTCACTTCCGAAATTCCGGGTTTCGTGCTTTAAAAATTCCAGAATTTCGGAATTTTTTAAATTCGGAAATTCCGGAATTGCAATCTTTAGCTAAGGTCTACATTCTATAGGCCCTATCTGGCGGTTGACTTGCCCGCTCTGTTGCTTGATCTTCTAGAGCTATACCGATTAGTTTAGTGTAGCTGGAGATTTTATAACAGTTGGCTTATATGATTGTCAAATTTCGTAATGAAATGCTTCTGAATCAACAATAATTTTCTGAGTTTTTCAGGAAGTATCAAAATGCTTTGCGATCTGAGCATGCTACCGCGTACAAGTTTGTTTCCTATAAGCCTGGAGTGTATCTACTGCTTGGTTGTTGGATTTGCGTAATATATTAAAAATTTCCTTTAAAATTTTAACCGGTAAGACGCTCTTATTATTTCAATATAATTTACCGATCATATACAAAGAAGACCACAACAACTGTTCAATATCAAAGAATTAAATGCTACTGTTGGCATTGTAGCGCTGCATTTCTTTGTCAAGGGTCACTGGAGTTCCGGGGCACGCTGGATGTCTTTGTTAACAATTTATAATCACGCATGGTTATGTGGGGGTAATATGGTAGGATAACAGTGGTACTTTATGTGACGCCCCATTTAGACAAACCAGAATATTAAGTGCCCGGGTGTTGATGTGAAGACTTCAAATATTGTGATTGTTATTACCATAACCACAATATTGCGACCATTTATATAACGCCGTTGCTAGCAAGCTACTTCTAGGGTGATATGCAGGACACAGACCTTGGCACAATTCGCGAAGAAACTAAGTAGTAAATCATTGGTTCCTGTAATAAAAACAATGTAGTTAAATCGCCTTACTTATAGTTTCAGGGACTCCAACTTACACATAATATTTTGGTTTGCTGATATTGGTCAGAACAAAGTACTTCCGGTGCATGATTGACACAAAGAAGTAACTTAGATGAACGTTCGTGTATATATAAAAACTACACTAACCCTGACCCTAAATCGGTGCGAACGAATCACCGAAACCCAAATTCCAGAAACTGATTTTTGCCGTATCCCCGAAAGCAAAGCTGGATTGATGAAAAATGATTCAGCTTCAAAGGAAATTGGATAGATGAAAAGAATTCATGCAGAAACTGGATTGATGAATGATTTGCGCAGTTTTGAGACAGTTAGGCATTTTCAATAGCACATTGCTGTTTTCGGGGAATCGGGCTTTTTGGCCTTTTCAACGTTTTCGGGGATTTGGGTTTCGAGGATTCGGGTTGATCCCCCTTAACCAACCCTCACAACCCCTAATCGACCCTCATGACGCATAATTATAAGAAATTATAGGTTTTTAGAGTGCACATGCGCTAAAGGTTGCTAAGAGGTTTCCACACTCATAGGTTGAGTGCAGACATAGTATTGCTATCAATCCTCTATGAAGATGTAAGGCCACTTTGATGCACAGTCACTCACCATCAGTGGTTGATGCTGTTATGATAATTTTTTTAATACGTTTTATCATTCATAGCTAGCTTACATTAGGTATTATTTTGAATTTAAAAGTAAATTGCTAGCGTGAAACTTGAAATTTACGGAGACTGAGCATTGGAAATTTTGACTTAAATGCCCGTGTGTAGCAATCCGACATGAAATTCAGCTAATTCCACCAATTTACTTTTGATGATGTCATCTTGGTGTAGAGGCATCATTGCTTGATGGTCATTTAGCACTTAATAAGTTATACAATAGCAAATAATGAGAATTCTTTCTTTCTGTGTTAAGCATTGTTCTCTGATGAATTTCAATTTGTTGCCTTATTTTTAACAGATCAAATCGTTACAATGTCAGAAGTGACCGATTGGAACAAACTGACGATTCCTCAGTTGAAGGAACATCTGAAGAAGCGGGGTTTGGATCAGTCTGGCAAAAAGGCAGACCTCATTGGTCGACTCGTTGTCAGTGACCAGGGTCTGTGTCTGACTGTCTTCAATCACTATTTCATCTATTGTCAAATACTTTCTGAGCTGTCAGCCAAGATGCTCTGATGTAACTCCCTTTGTTTGTTACTAAGAATGGTTGACAGTGATTTTTTAAACGAATTATATACACCAGAATATAACAATTGATGCCAATTCTAAATACCACAACTCGTGCATATCTAAGAATATTACTTTTGTGAACTGCTCCATCCAAAGCAAGCATATGTCGCAACTCACAATTTCAAGAAAATGGCCAAAAATGACAAAACACAAAATTTTATCACCCAACTATTATAATTTGGATAAACAATAACTTTTTTTACTCGAATTTGATTCAAACTCAAAACACGCATAATTGATCCTTCGTGGCATTTTTGGCAGTTGTTTCAAAATTGTGATTTCTGACATACGCCTACTTTTGATAAAGCATCTCGTATTTAGAAATTTATATCTTCAGTGCCACTCGAAAGAAATAGTAATTGTCGTGTGTTCTAACAAGTCCATGGATTGAGTGATTTCATTATGAAGAGACTTAGTTGGGTAGAGTTGCTCTCGGTTCCATTTCAAAGCAGAATTTCTGTAAGCTTCCAATTAATTGAGTTAATGAAAATGTTGATAACTCGTGCTTGATGGGTTGTTTCAGCTGGTCAGGAGGAGACGAAGAAGTCAGAGGATGGAACTGGAGAGAGTCAACCAGCCAAGGAAGAGGAGGAGACGGCAGAATCAAGGGGTCAGGACTGACTCTCTCTCTCTCTCTTTCTCTCTCTCTCTCTCTCTCTCGCATTTTTGAATGCATTTGTATTGTGATCTTTCTAAAGTGAATATATTATCTTCTTTGAATTCAGATGTTGAGGAACAGATGGATACGTCTGACAATCCGAATGCCGATGAAACGACGTCCGCTGAAAATGCAATGGCCGAAGGAGAAGATTTCACTGAAAACAGTAAGATAAGGAAGATAAGATAAGGAAGGGTTTAATGCACGAGTAAGATATGTATTCAGCAAGTAACAAAATAGGTTTTCACAGCTTTTGCTGATCTTATGATTGGCAAATGTATCTGATACCCTCAAACGATTCATTGGTGACACTAATAATTATTATGCATGTTGAAAATAAAGTAAGATATCCATTTGCTTCTGTCTTGTCAGTTTGCCTTTATCTTGTGTGGCTACCTGTGTCTTGTATATCCCTCTGTGTCTTGTTGTCTGCCTGTGTCTCGTCTGTCTGCCTGTGTCTCGTCTGTCTGCCTGTGTCTTGTCTGTCTGCCTGTGTCTCGTCTGTCTGCATGTGTCTTTGGTTGTATTGTGACGATATCTTGTTATTTGTCTTTCAGTAACCTTTGAGGAATTGGAGCAGAAGAAAGACCACCAGGAACCGCAACCTGCGTTAAAGTCGACAGAGACTGAGGCCGATGACGATGTGGTGAATGCTGGTCATACAGAGGATGGTGGAGAGGGGGGAGGAGTAGAGGCAGAGGGTGAAGGAGAGGGGAAGCAGGAGCCAACAGCAGCCGAGGAGGAGGAGGAGGAAGAAGAGGAGCCAGATGTGTCCGATCAGTTTGCCATTGATATGCCAAAGGACAGTGAGTTGCTCCTTTCTCTCATATTCTGCTCTCTGCCTTCAGTTAATGCTCTCTCTGGTCTTTGTTTTTTCCTCAACTACTTAATAAATAAAATGCTTTTAAAGTCTCTCTCTTTTTGAATAGTCATGTGATTGATATTGAAGTGATTTTAATGTGAGCTGAAGATGTGAATAATGATTAAGAGTCAAATGAAATGGTTGATGTTTTTTTTTATGATCTGCTTTGTTTTATGACATTAGGTTTGTTTTGTCTCTCTTTCTTTAGGAGATTGTTTCAGGCTGACGTGGAATTCTAAGAAATTCATCGTTCCATTCAGAAATGAAATCAATGCAGGTGAACAGTTTAACTTATGACTGATTCAGCCAATGCCAGTTGCAAACTGCCATAGTTATGTTGCTATAAATCATTACCAGTTGTCAGGCACCATGCATGGCTATAAACCGATGTATTGAATTGTGATCTAAACGCCGATGGTTTACGTGTTGCGTCGTGCTTTTTGTGTAGTTGGTTGTTGAGTGATTATTCTCTAGGTCTTTTCTTCTTCTAGTTTTCACCATCAAATCGCCTCTCAGCGCTGCTCACACCTCTGCGCATAACAGCCTTTTTTAGTTGCTTGCTTGAAAGAATCTAAAGACTTTCAATCATGATTGTCTTACTTTGTAGATCTTGTCTCGAGTTACAAGGATCGAAGTCTTCTCATTCAGCCGGTCGATCTCTCCGATCTTGGATCAGACGTTTTCAAACAATTGCTCGAAAGAACTCAGAAGTTCAGCATTGACTTTCATGACAGAACTTCAGGAAAAACAACGACAGGGTCTGTCATCTCTTCCAACTATGGAGGCAGTGAGTCGTATGTGAGATGATGATGATGATGATCTTTGATGGACAGATTCCTAATCAGAGATGATAGCTGATGCTTTAGATCACAAATAGCTAGGAAACATCTTAAATAAAGTGGAACCCAGGTCAATGCGATAACTAAAACTAATTTAGTTGTGGCTCCATTATTATGAAATGCATAATTTGGCATTTGTAACAAGTGAGACCTGGCATAGTCCAAATGCCAGTGAATGATAATGATCTGTTGTTGTTTTAGTCAGGTGAGGCTTCTGCTGAAGTCGCCTGCAGAGGCAGAGCAAGTGACGAAGGAGCTGAAGAGCTTTCGAGAGACGTTGTCCATTGAGAAGATGGCGTTTGAATTCAAGGAGTCTGAGGGTACGACGTCTCATCAGCATCGCATAGTACCAGCCTTCTTTCCTCTAACAGACCTACTCACTTTGTACTCAGTCTGCATTTGCATAAAATGTCTCTTTGGTTTATGTTGCTCTACGTTGTTCGGAAGGTAGTGTAACAACATGATTACGTTTGCCATCTGTGCACTATTCTGCATTTGCAGATGAGTTTTAGCCTGAAACAGATGATTTTTAAGCTGAAACAGATGATTTTAAGCTGAAACAGATGATTTTTAAGCTGAAACAGATGATTTTAAGCTGAAACAGATGATTTTTAAGCTGAAACAGATGATATAAAACCTGAAGTAGAGAGGTTTAAGTTCAGTGCTTAATGAGATAAAAAGAGAAGCACAGAGGACTGGAGAGATTAAATTGAATAGAGAACAGCAACTATTTAGAATGTGTCGTGAGTTGGACGCTGTCTTGGTCCATCTGATGATTGGTTGGGTGAGAAGGTGAATGTTAGGAATTATGTCGTTTCAAATGGTGAGCAATCAATCATGTTTACTTAGATGTTTGTACTGCTTTCCTCTGACTTTTTCAGATGACTTTCTGCCGATCGTTAAGAAGGAACAGCCACCAAACATAGGTTTGTCCACACAGTTGATCAACTCGATTAGTATCTTGTACGTTCGAGTGTTGATTTGAACATTGCCAGCAGAGGATCAACTAGTATTTATGCTATTTCGAAAGCTGTTCTCAGAATAAATATAAATGCATCTGGTTTCTCATTACTTTAAAGTGGGGGATCTGAGTGGGAGGTAAGAAAAGATGAGAGCTACTGGGTTGGGTGTACAAGAATCATTTGACATTCTATGTCTTGATGAGGGATTGATCACCAGTGTTGGGCACGAGACCAAGACCGGGTGGTCCGAGACCAAGACCGACGGTCCAAGACCAAGACCGATGCTCTTTTTATAAACAATTCAATCTATTAAGATGGTAAAACTGAATACCACACTTAAAACATTAATTTTGTTGTTGAAGAATACTAATCTTAATAATGGTCCAGAAACAGTTTTACCGGCCAGTCTGAACTTTTGCGAGTTAAGCCCTTGGCTTTGGCCAGAGAATATCACACTATAAAATTACTTACAGAAGTTACAGTATACGATTTAAGTACTAAATACTTTAAGACAAGTAACAAGTAGATAAACGTTTTGTTTGAATGATGTAGGCCTACTTGTACTCGGAATTGTAAGTTAATAGTGACTACACGAGGCTGACCATACAATTATTAGATTGTTCCAGAACCTTGAAATTTGTGAAAGCAAATTTTGAAATGGCTGGTTCCGTTGCAAATGCAATTTTTGCCCACAGTAACATGTATATATATATATATATATATATATATAGTGGTCTAAACACTGGTGTCTCTAATAGAAAATAGCCGACAAATATCAAAGAAATTGCTCTCATACGGCAAATGACAAAGAACGCTAACGTAAGACGAAGACCAATCCCAAGACTGTTCCTTTAAGACCAAGACCGACGCATCCGAGACCAAGACCAATGGGTCCAAGACCAAGACCGAAGCCTTCGAGACCAAGACCGCAGTTTTCGGGTCTCAAGACCGTCTCAAGACCAAGACCGCGGTCTCGAGACCACATACCTGTTGATCACACATAATCTCGGTTGGCAAATGATTCTCCTTTGTGGCTTCATCTCTGAATAATCATCTGATTTAAAGGATTTGTCTTAAGGAATGCCGATGGTTTAATGCTAACAGAAAAGCCTCTGCAAATAATATTTATTATTTATCACAGGCAAAATTGGAGAAAATCTCAAATGTTTTAGTGTTACATCAAATTGTGAAATAATTACTCTTGCATTTCTTGGCTGAGGTTATTATTCGCAGCACTGGCAATGCATGCGTTTAAATGTGACTGGTTGAGGGAAATCTTGTGTGAATTGTTTCCACTCAGAATTGAAAAGTGCATGATAGGGTGTTTGGTTTTGTACTCTCTATCTGATACTAGAGCAATATTTGCATTCTACGAGAACTCATCTTCAATTCACCCATTGAACCATTGGGGTGCATTGTTTTCATTTGAATTCTACTATTGGGCCCATGTGAAATAATACTCAGATTGGGAGATGGGGAGAGGCTGTAGCAAGCCAGCTTTGCTATGCTGCTGTGGGTGCTTATAGAATAGAGAGATAGGAGTGGTCAGGAGACCCATAGAAGACATGTTGAACTCAGTTACCTTCAAATGGAAGTAGATTATTGTGAATAAGAGAGACTGATGATGTTTTCTTTAATTCTAATCTCAGTTTTTCCTCTATTTCCTGCTGTGTTTTCAGTCATTGAAGGAGGGAAGTCCTTTCATACAGTTGTTTCTATTTTGTCAATTTTATTTTAATTAAAATCTTCTTTCATCATATTTATTATTAGATAGGTTTTGGTTAACATTTGAACTGTTAAGGTTATTTGAAGAGAGATTTCGTAAAAGGCATTACTTTAAAAATCAATTGAATGTCATTTGTTTATTTGTAGATTATGTGCTTTCATGATTTCTTCTTTTGTTCTCTGACTTTTGTCTTTTTTCTTTCACTGACAATGAAATTGAAATTTTTAACAATTGAAGCAGAACATAATTGTAGTGATGACAGACCCTTAAGAAACAATGAAGTCATCAACTGATGACCTTAATTAATGATAAAACATTCTTGCTTTGTAGAGATGCTAGATGATTTTTTTAGTATGCTATTTGCCCTGATGGCAGAATTTGCCTCAATTAACTTGAGTGCTGCTGTTGTTTCGCCTGCGGCTGGTGCCTGATGCCCCCCCCCCTCCATAGGAGCTCCGTTCTATGACCAGCCGTGGCACCATGTGTGCAAATGATGATGTACAACAAGTGGTTGTGATTTACTGTTTCAGGATCAGTCGTTCAGCGTCTGCTCTTTGTTGGTAATTTACCGAGTGATGTAACTGAGGCGACTTTGAGCGAACTTTTTCCTGATGCTTTACGAGTTATTTTGCCTCATAAGGAAATCGAAGGAAATGCTGAGAATTTGGAACAGACTCCTCGGTAAAGAGGGCAAATACTCGTGACTGGGGCTTGTAGTGGCTCCATTGTCATGTCTCAATTAACTATATCTATAAACGATGACATACATGGCCTTTCTCTAGATGAATCGGCCAATAGGAGAAGTTCTCTTTTAAGTATATTCTGTCCCATTGGAGGACAATTTCTGGCAGTAATTGTCCAGTTATAGAAGCATCAGGATTGTAATTCTAGATGAAAGTAAAAAAGACTTTCTTATCTCACCTGTCACCTCTTCTAACATTTTTAACGTTAATCCAGGTATTCAGTTATTGCTTATCTTCTCCGTTATTGTTTTTATCTATTTTCATGCAATAGGATATGTAAGCGCTGGCTGGTTTAACATGTGCTTCAGAACGTCAGTCTGTCTGTCTGTGTGTGTGAGGTTGGCTGCTGTGAAGATGTTATTCACTAATTAATGCGATTATCTCTTTAATTGTTGTTATGTCGGCTGTTCTTGTAGCCATGCATATGTAGAGTATGTGACAGAGGAGGAGGCAGAAGGGGCAGCCGAGACCCATAAAGAGAAGGCGTTGAATGAGGAGAAGCTCTTTGTCACAAGGGCAATTGCTGTACGGAAGGATCGATTTGGTGAGGTTCAGCCAAATCATTATGACATCCGTCCATTGTTTGTTTTGGGGATTTCATCAGCTACTTAGCTCTTCTTGTGAATGAAAGCTCTCTGCATTTCTTTCTGATAATAACCTGTTTCTTCCTCTCATCTAGCATTGTGCAATTCGTAGGCGATATCTGCAAAGGTTGTCGTCTTCGTACCCCTTTCCCCCATCCGCATTTGGAATTACTCTGCTCATTCCTATGCATGCTTTTGCTCTTCATAGATAGGATTCTCTGTTGATCTTATAGCCTGGCCATCTGTGCAACTGATGGACCTTCTGCCATGTCCAGCCAAGATACAAACAATATTATTAACCAGTAGATTAACTGCAACACGTCAGTCAGACTCTGACATTGGCTAAAGGAAGTGATGAGTGCTTAGAGCCAAAGCTCAATTCTCATATGGCTCTGGATCTCTGCTGAGATGATTGCATTGAGATGAGTGCTTAGAGCCAAAGCTCAATTCTCATATGGCTCTGGATCTCTGCTGAGATGATTGCATTTGGTCTGAAAGTATTTCTCTTCTTCTCTTCAGATCAGTCGCTCCATTCGTTGTTGTTATGCATGTAACAAATATTCATTCTTCTTCTGTTGAGATCTGCCTCAGCCTACTTTTTATTCTTGAATCTTGAAGATATCATTCGTTATTCCTTGTTCACAGACAGTCAGGTCAAAATAAAACCTGTTGAATTTGTGGGTTATTTATTACTTTGTAACTTCTGTAGCACCGGTGTCACTGTCTAGTGCACAGGGCCTCAATAGATGGCATACCCAGAGCCAAGAGGTGATTGGGTTCAAGGATGAATCTACCTGGAGGACCAGTGTGGCTGCTTCAGTGCATTGACTATATATTTGCTCTTTATGAATCTGGTTAAACTCTTTGAATAGTTTGAATGCAATGAATACATGAGATTAGGCAACATCTTCTGCCTCACATAACAAATGCTTTGCTGTGGATCTTGCTTTCAGAATATGACTAAGAGTGCCACAGTGTTGCAGTCGTTTTTTCATAGTCATGTGTCGTAGTCTTGTGTTGGTGAGACAGTGTTATTGTTTTCTTCTCTGAAGGTCTTCTCAGTGATAGTCTGCGTCAAATCTTTCTCGACAAAGTCCGCAAACTGCAAAGAATTCAGAAGAATCCGTACAACAAGAGCCAACACGACCTCAATGAGATAGAGAAGGTACAGCAGATTCTCCAATCTTTCTCTCTGTGTACCTGTCTCTATGTCTTGATGTCTGGCTACCTCTTTGTCTGGATATCTTTCTTGTGTCTTCAATTTTCAAGACTGAATTCCACTTGCTAGGTTAGAGCTACAGCCGACATATTCACTGTGCCCGACATGCAATTATTCTTACATAGAATTCTATTAATTTGTTAATAAGTTTTTGAAGTGTGAGTTTCAATTTATATATTATTATTATTAAAATATGTTGAACTGATGAGAAGTGTGTCTCTGTTGGGAGCATTTCATAGTCTTTTGTCTATTGTACAATGCATTGATTTGTTTGTCTCTGAGAATTTGACTTTGGTTTTGCAGACAATTATTCAGACAAAGGAGAAATTGGCTTCAGACACAAAACATCGCAAGGGATGGGGAATGCTGCTCGGAAGACTCGATGAGAGTGTCATTGATAAAGAGGATGAACCAAAGCAGATTGGAAGCATCAACCAGAGAGGGTAAAACATTGCCATCATTGTTTACCAACCCCTATCGAACCCTCTGCTCAGTATGTGACTCATCATAATTGGCTGTTTTCATTTCTTAACTTTTCATTTCCAATCACTTGCCAGGATAATCCAACCGAACTCCCTCTTCATCCCCAGTCTTTCAGATGATCGCCAGAAACATCTCATCTCTAGAAGAGGAGAAGGAGGAGTAGTGCACTAAGCTAGTGTTGAGGCCTCCATGGCTATCATCAAGTGCTATTGGCTTCATTTTCTTGGCCTTGGCGCCTTCATATTTGGCCACACACCCATTCTTATGCATTCGATGTTTGGTAAATGTGAAGAGACATAATGGTGACCATTTGCAGTTATTAGAAGGAATTATTTGAAATCAGCTGAAGGATTCATTGTTCTCTGAGCATTTCTTCTCAGATGTTGTGTCAAGACTACTTTCAATTTCTTCTCTTATTCCTTCAGCCCCCCCCCTCTCTCCATCTTAAGCCTGGCTTCTCTTCTCCATCTTAGCAGTACTAAGGCCTTTGTTGCTTCGTTTTATGTTGCGGTACTACAGACAGAAAGTAAACGAGTTTTGTTAAATCATTTTGCTTGGAATGATTTCTCTGTTGTGTGACTAAAGCCGTTTTTATGTCTTGTCAGACGCGGTGGCAATCAGAGAGTCCGAGGAGGCAACAGAGGAGGACAGATGAGGGGAAACAATTTCCGTGGGGGACAGTCGCGGGGGGGACGAGGACAGATGGGTGGAATGATGGCAGGGTCAGCAATTCTCATCTCAATACATCTATTCTAATCACTTTTAAATAATTATACCGTATGTGGAAAAGCTACAGTCCATGGCAATCATCGATCAATCTCTTTTTCTTAAGGGTTTTTGCTTATGCAGACAGTTGGTGGATTATTGTTATCAGAGGAATCTGACATTGAAATATCAGTCACAGTTCTAACAACAAAACTGGTGAAGAAGCTGGGAGTGGAGCGTCTGTGAATGTCTTAGTAACTGGATTTTGGTTGAACATCCAAAATTCTACATTTGTCTGATGCAGATTGTAATGCTTATGAATCATTAGAAATGTTAAGTGTCTGATGTGTATGAGGTTCGTGTGGTGACTATTCCATCTTTCACTTATTGGGAAGTTGTGTTGGATTGGGAGCTGTTGGTATGGTATGTTGTAGAATGGGAGGCAACCAGAGAGGAGGCTTTGGAGGCTACAATGCGGCTGGTGGCATGGGCTACGGAAGAGGGGGTGGATGGAACGCTGGGTATATGGGACAGTATCAGTCTTACTACGGAGCAGGAGCAGCTTATCCGACCCAGAGCTACGGAGGTTAGGATGGTTTCATCTCAAATTATTCTCTAAATAAAACACATAATTATAAAAGAATCTAAGAGTCAAACTAATTGGAAAGTGTCTGTTTTAGCAATTGCGTTCTTAGCTTTCGATAAAAATAATAGAATGCATTGTTCTTGCGAAATCGATGTCATTGGTTTGTGTTCCCCAATTTGTCGCAAATGAGCGAAGAACTCCACTTGTAGACCATGCTTTACTTCTAAAGTGCAATTCCAGATTCTTATAAATGAGAACATTTTGACAGTAATTAGCAGATATTATATGAAGAGCTCGAAATTTTAGTTGTCGTCATTATTTGAAATATCTGTCTAATAGGTTGTGTGTAAAACTAGTGAGCTACACTTTTTTTGCCATTTTGTATATTATACTAAATGTCAGAAACTAATTCTAATTAGTTCAATGCTAATTCGTCATAATCATCATCATCATCGTTGTTCAGTTGGCTTTGATTGTCGTGTTATTTTCTATGATTGTGTCAGGTGGCTACAACCAATTCTCTGGCAACAAGCGAAGAGCTTCCTATGACAACTACACTGGTGAATGGAAACGTGGCAGAGGTAGACACACCACTTGCTTCACCACTCTCCCTCTCTTTCTCTCCCCATCTCTCTCTTTGTCTCTCTCACTCTCTGTCTGTCTGTCTGTCTCTCTCTTTCTCTCTCTCACACACTCTCTCTCTCTCTCGCTCTAAAAGATAAAGAGGAAAACAGAGTAGAAAGAGGAATCGAGAGAAGGCACTGTTGCTTGGTTGCTATCCAGCTGTCAGAAGAACTGCCACTGTTTCTAGCAACTCATATAGCTTCCCATTTGAAAATAGTTTGCAATTTTAAAATTGATTGTACTGGATTGAGTAGACAAGTGACGTGCGGTCGATCTCCAGAGCTTTTGTGTAAAGTGTGTTTTTTTTATAAAAGGGACAATTTATTGTTTGTATTCTAATTTATTCACCCATTGTAGGAGTAAAACTGGGTTTTGAATACTAAATTATATTTGACTTAAATAGAATCTAGATTGAATCCAGTCATAGTTTTGAACAGTTTCTCTTGCCTGACTTTCCAGTCACTCCTAATATCAAGTGACGGTTATTTTCTAAAAGTGTATACAAGTGGAAGTGTTTGTCTAAGAGAGGGAAAACAATTTTTCTTCTCATTTTGCAGGTTCCTACCAACAATACTGAGTCCTTCCTCATTGTATTACAACATTGGACATTGGTAAGAAGGAGTTGACCTAAGGTTTTGTGTCATTGCTCAAGAGACGAAGATCTCTGTTAACCATTAACCATCTGTTGCCCATAATTATAGAGTATATTACTCCAATCACCAATTAATACCTACAGAACAACCATGTCCTCCCACCCAAAGACGACTTAATTTATTCCCAGATCACTGTACAAAAACATTTACTAGTTTGTTATTAATTCTATCTACTATAATGGTTCACTGTCGCTCATTTATTGTCAGATTGTATTATTTCTAAATAAACAAATATCTCATCGTCATCATATTGCTTTGCGTCTGGATGACTATGATCACCAAGGCTGTAAAAAAATCATGAACCGGGCTGTTGATCCGCGTGGTCGGGTACCCGACCGTGCTGATATTTTGTTATTAAATTTAGGGAATTGCGCATTTTTATGGACTGTCGAGCACCCGATAATCGATTTCATTACCCAGGTAGTCTAGCCTGGGGTGGATACCTGTTGACATCCTTAATCATCACCAGATCCTTGTGTGTATCCACACCATTGATCAACGTATTCTTGTTATATGATACAATGCCATTTTGATAATACCTTTTTTTTTATTAAGTTCAAAGTTTGCATTGATGCTAGGCAAACATTTTAAAATTAATAAGTAGACTAGAAAAGGTGAGTTTTTAGCGATACTATCGACAGTTCTTGATCTGACAAATGTATATAATGCCACTCTGGCTCTGACTGCAGACAGACAGACTGATATCACTCTATGTCTTCTGTCTTCGTTTTAGGCAGCTGACACAACTGGTCCCATTGTAAAAATTACACTCTGCCGTTGTAATGAAGACCCATGCACTGGCAGCAACTGAGAGGAGGAGAAGGGGGATCTGTTATCACGGACTGTCTACAGATTCTGTGTTTGTTTTAACCAAACGCAGCTGAACGAACTGTTTCGTTGTCTTCACCTTCTTAATTATTTCCTAACCTGTTCAGTGTAGTACAGCTTATTAGTTGCGTGCGTTTTATAGTGACTGGCGATCGTTTTAGAAACATACTGGAATTATGCTGTTGTCAATATCATACTTGTTGAAAAAATACTTAGATGAGAAAAGGAGAAAGTCCTTTTACTGTTCTTCTGCTGTCGATTTTTAAATTAAACGAGTCTGAAACATATCGTTCAGTTGTGGCTGATTTATTTGTAAACTGACGAAACTTGTTTCAACTTCGATATTAATTTATGAAGAATGAACTTCTGTATCTACTTAGAACCAATCAACCAAAACCTCCGTTAGTCTTTGTTTCTGCTTTAGATCAATTATAAATTGTACAGAATATAGTTTGGAATGTTCATTCTCAAACGATCCATGGCACTACTAAGTGGCAAATAAAGTTCCTGATTAGTCATTGATTCACCGATCTCAAAACAGTGAATTTCGCCGTTTTGGTTATTACCTTAGTTTAGTCTAGATTAACGAATTGTGGTCATCCGTAAAAAAGCTTCGGAAGACCGGCCCTTTCCCTTGCAGATGTCCCAGGATATACTGTTGATATTAAATACCTGATTTAACACGATGCTACTAGGTGGGTGCCTTGTTACGTCTAGCATTGGCTATAACTACAGGTAGATTCCTTGGAGGTGAATCCTACCGTGCGCACGCTCTACGGAAATGGCTGCATATATCAAATTGAGTTTTATTTTCAAAAGATTTATAGCACTTGCCCATAAAGAATGACAATAATTGCTGACATTATATGAATGAAAGTACGTTGACCACAGCACCCATGGAAATTATTTGGGATTAACTGGAGCAAGTGCAAAATAAATTGAGATTATATCCTCCAACTCCCCAAGAATAAAATTCTCAGTTTTGTGAGCAATATCAGATCACGGTTGACCAGTAATAGTCAAGCTACACCTGTAACGTCAAACACTACTGTATGGAATGTAGTGGGGATCGAGCTCGCTTCCTCTGCTCTACACGCCAGAGTGTTGGCTATTACTCAGAAATTAAAGAACGTACGTGAGTAAAGTATTAAACTCTGACGCTGAGCCATGTGATCTAATTATATCTACGCGATGAGCTTGTTACCCCAGAAGGCGCTATAACAATATCGTAGGTCGTATGACTGCATAGATATATAAGTTTATTATGTGTATATATAATTAAACGCATGATTAGTCGCGAGTTTGTCATTTCAATAATGCAGATACATTTTTAGAAAATACTAGCGTCATCTTCTGACTGAATATATTATTTAAAAAAACTCTTTTGTTTCGTTATTAATTATTAATCGATTGCTTAATCAATTCAATACATTCTCATTTAAAATTCGTGGTCTGTAGAAACACACCAGAACACCAAGCTAAAGCAAAGCTTTAGCATTTTTTACACGTGCATCAACAATCGTGTCTTGACTGCCACCGTGTTATTTATTCGCAGTTGCAAGCCTGTAACTTATAAATCGCCATTGGAAATTCAAGCCAACTACAATACAAGACAGCTAAGCATATATAACGCGCTTTGACATACAAGTCTTCTTGCACAAAAGCGCGCTGTGCTACACTCGCGCATCACTAGCAATAACCTTTCATTAGATTTGTGTACCTCCTACTTTGAGTTTTTAGGCTATATGCAAATAATTATTGCAATCTCCGATCACTTTCGGTAGCGATTGAAGAACAAAATCATAGCGCTATATGAAATTCTAATACGTCATGAAAAATTGGCATGTAGTTTCATACTACATATATATTCTATAGTAATATATTATTGTTGTCTTAGTCCTTTTGCCAATTCTATGTTCGTCTTCGGTTGGTGTTCTTTGGGTTGTTCGGAAAAAGGCGAATTTTCGCACAAGTTTCACGGTTCAAAATGACGATTCCGTGCTGTGGACCGAAATGTTCTGGATTCTGTGCAATAATCAGCTTTTGGGGCATAATAATGCTGGTGAGTTATAGTTTTTAATGTTTTTTGATTAAGTCTTATGATTCGAGAGTAATCGCATCAGTTACTCGATATTCCGGTTTGGATACTAGAATTTGGCAATCCAATCCGGTTTCGAGTGTAGTTCATGGTTACTTGACAAGGCTTGCGGAGCCGCTTAATTCAGCTCATGACTGGATGTTCTCCAGCGATGATCATTAAGTTGAAGAGGAGTGTTCTTCATGTAACTCAATATTTAACGGGGGCGGTTTTCCGCTCAGGTGACCCTCCGAACTATATTCTGCTGTGTTTTAGAAATGAGAAGCGCAGAATTAAATTGTTTAAAATCTGACTATGATTACGCCTAGGTTCTTGTAAATATAGTAAATCGTATCTTGTAAATTAAAGTAAAACTTTTGTTACTTTTACTTAATGTTTATGTCATTTGTGCATCAAAGGTAATGTACCTTTTCCAACTGTGCCTTTCTCTCTGTCTCTCGATGTATCGTCGCCCTATCACTGCCAGTAGTGGTCGACGACCACTTTGCTCTGCATTTCATGGCGACCTGATCGTCCCTTTTGCACGCACTTCCATAATGCAGAATCGGGGCTTCTCGGAATGGACTTCCCATAGAGCTCCATCTCCTACCTAAGAACACCTCATCTTCATTTTACGCCTCTCTTAAAACTGTCTTTTTCAACCGAGGATTAAGCCGGGAGGGCCTCTGAGTAGATATCTTGAAGGGGCGTTATATCAAGTATTTTTGATTGATTGATTGTATATAACGTTAGACACGATACGAGGCTGTGGCCTCCAAGACACTCTTTGCCATCTGTAAGTCTGGCGAAGTAGGTCAATCGCAGCTGATTTCTTGCTTGGACACACCTCACATATTGCCTGAACGTTTCTTTTGATGTGCTAACTTGTTCTGAAGTACTTCAACAGGCGGTGAATATTCAAGACTCTATAAAAAATTCTCTCTCTTCTGATGTCTAAACTGTTTTGATACAATGTGTATCAATTGTGCTTATGTCTTCTAGGTTCTGTTGGGCGTATTTTTCTACATCGAATCCCCTGCCCTGGCAGAGGATCTCCCGATTGACGAGGATGTGTGGGCGGCGGGTGGCCACAACTACACGTACATCGCCTCCCTCTACAAACAGGTTGCCGTCAACTGTTGGATTGCCACTGGAATGTATGGGGCGACATTCATCTTCTCCTGTATCATGTTGAAACTGAACATGCGCAGTGGATACTCCGCATCCTAGGAACTTATGGCTCTCTGTCACGGATAACAATATTCCAAATTGTTATCTTGCGACCTTTATCGTTGAATGGGTGATGGAGGAAATGTAGCTGAACTGACCTGTGATGAGTCTAGTATTGATGGATCTGGATTGATAATGAATTGATGGCAGTTTATCAACAGCAATGATTCAGGTCTTGATTAATTGCCATTTCTTTTTATAATTAAGGCTGCTGTAATACTAGCTATGACTAGGGAGTATGTTTAATAGTAGTATTTTTACTGGTTTAAAATTGACTTGTGTAAATGATTTAATGCTTCTGAATCTGTGGCACAGTTTGTAAAATATCATGAATATTTTGTGCACATTGTTCTGTAATATTTGGCATTTGATGCTGTTAGTTTTCCGATGGTTTTTTGGTTTGAGTAAGGTTTTGGTCATAAAGTGTCATCTTCTTCGTCCGATCTGAGTGTTAAGATGTTGATGAGATGGAGAGAATCCTGGATGAGATGACTTTTAATGAGATGCCAATGTCACAGATGCATTCCAACTCTCACCTATTCATTCGTCTCATATTGACAAATTTATGGTTATTTGAATGACATGTGTCACATTTATTTGCCTATTATCATATTGCAAATGCAATGTTGAACCTGTAGAGAATTTATTAACTTGCATGACATATATTATATATATATATAATGAAAGAGCATTTTATGTTGAGTGAGGTGACTGGCCACCCTACCTCATAAGCTGAGGCTCAGAAAATGAAGTCGCTAACACTTGATGTCCATGGATGTCTCAAGCAAGATTAAGGAATTGCTCTTCTATAACCTCATTTGTCTTTATAATTGCGTAACCACTTTAAAGATCCATTGAGAAAGAAAATGTGTCTTTACTGACCTGATTACAGTAGTCTTAGATGATTTTAAATGTGAGTGTCATATTATTGAGTTTATCTTCATGAAATTTCAATCCAGGTTCTTTTCATTTGTTCATTTTCTGCTGTTTTACTGGTCTATGGTTTCTAAACAACTTGGAATCAAGTATAGAATGTTAAGTGCAGTGGATTGTGTATTGTCTCTGTGACATAATCTTACACAAGTTTCTATGAGATTGAAATGCAGTCAATTGATCATTTTGAATTGAAGAGATTGTTTGTCGGCCATTGAGTAATGATTCTGCTGGGTTTGTTGTTGCTCTTCTGGTGACTCCACTGAAAGATCTTTGACCAACCATTTGGTCTCTGAAGATCGCTCTCAACAGAGAAACCTCTGTATTCAGTGTAACAGGATCTTCTGATCTACAGGTTGAAATTCAGTTGATCATATAAAATGCTCCTTTGCTGTAATTAAATTCCATTGGTCGTTGTAGATTTGAGTTCAGTTCGTGTCTTAATTTTTACAATTTTAGTTGGTCTATGCAGAGCAGTGTTTTCCAAACTTTGTTCCACGGAACCCTAGGGTTCCGTGAGGTGAAGACAAGGGTTCCACTGGAAAGCTTTCAGTGTCAACAAATGGAGTCTTTTCGCATAACATCTGTGCATAACTTTATATGACAATACGGAATTCATTTATGTCATTGTCATCGACATTTGTACGATTGTTAATCTAATCTCGGCCTAAACATATACTTGTCTGCATTCTCAGGCATCTGCAACAGCAACAGAATATGTTCAGTTTTAGACGCGGGTTCTGCAAAAAAGCTAAGGAAGGGTTAGATGGCCAAAGAAGATTGGGGAACGTTGATGTAGAGACATCGTTAATTAATCTAATGAAACAGGTAGACGTCAAATAATTGGAATTTCTGTAGTTAAACGGAAAGTGAAGTCATCGATTACTTGTGACTTTGTTTCTCACAAAGTTCTATTATGCTGTTCATTGGTACATCGTGAAATTACTCACCCAGATAAAAGGGTGCGTCTCAGAATCTTTGTAAATCTAAAGCCTGTAGGCTTTAGATTCACAGACTATCTGACTATTAAACTATAAACCATTCCAACTATTTGCTATTCGGAAAAGACTTAAATTTTATGGAACAAGAATCATATGGTCGATTATTGTAACAAAAGCACAATTTAGTGTCGGGTCTCCTACAGGTATCAAACGGATCTGAGATGAGGTTGAATTTAACCGCTGTGTGCATACAATGCCTATTATACCAATTCCTTGATTTCAACTCTTTGAACAACAGCCATGCATCATAACTGGTGAATTCGTGTTGCGTTCTTGTTTGTACTCCATCTTGTTTGCGCCATCTCTACCACCCATGCAATGTCCGATGCTGCAGCGTGTCGGATCATCGGATGCTGCCCTCGGCGACGAGGGATAAGCTTCTAGTTCCACTGCTCGCTGTGATATTAGGCAGCGCCATGCTTTCTTGGTTGTGAACCCTTCAATCTCCCACTTGAGCTCCGCTCTCTGCTTGCGTCTCAACCGTCACGTTTTTACAAGTCCCTCAAGTCTTTTCTTCGGTCAGTCGTGGCTGGGTGCGCTCCTGAGTAGGGGCTCATCCACAAAGGACGTCTGCAGCGAGGGGAAAAGTATGGCTATTCGCAAAAGCAGCGCCAGAGTCTGTCATCTGACGAGATTATAGAATTGAAACGTAGTTACTTAAAGTGAATATAATGCTAGGGAGAAGTGGTGTGTTGAGAAAAGGTCGGAGGGTCAGCAATAAGGAATTCTGTTGTTGGTGCGCTGTATATTTGAGACAATTTTAAGGTACGAAAACAAGCAATTAAGGGATAAATATTCTGGTAGCCTACACTAGAACGAGCCTAATGGTTGAACGAATCAGTTTAATCGACCTCATTGACCTGAAGCCAGTTTCTACACCCAAAAGAGGATGACAAAAGTTCTCGTTTGATATGAACTAAGAAACGAAGAGTTATAAATTGACGGTGCATCATACGATTAATAATTATGAATAGTCAGAGAGTAATTTTTGGGTTTTGCGGCGCATGCGTAAAACAAACCGAGGCAGGAATTTATCCGAAGAAGAGATGATCGTCTTATAGACGATCAGAATTATTCTTCATGCATCTGTGCATGGCTCCAATTTTATGTCGCCTTAGATCTAGGTGTTAGCAAAAGCTGAGGCATTGTTAAAAACTGCAGAGCTGTACTGCTAGGCCCCCGTAGATTATGCGAAAAATTTTCGTAAATTATCCGAAAATATGCGAAATCGAATAATCGCATAAACGACGGGGCCCTATGTGCTGCAACCCAGCACGTCCACATGTGGCGGACATAGGCCTATATATAGTTAAATGCCCTTTAGTAGCCTATAGATATGAAGCGTAGCTGCGAGATAAGCAGGGTTTATCCACGACGAATAAGCAGTCACTGATCGATAGCGGCAACTTAAATAGGGTGCAATAGGGTGATGATCGAGTGGCGACACCACCTCCTTGAAAATTGCATAGTAGCCTACCCAGTGACGGTGTTGTGGCAAGGCGATTTCGGTCGTAAAGAAAAAAAACTACAGAAATCCTATGCTTATCATGACAACACACCGATTCGGACGTCACTCGTAATCGTAATCTCTAAATTTTTAAAGCGCCATTTTAAGCCAAGGGCAGGGCACCAGCTTATTCACGAGCGCCAAGCCCAGGACTGAGGATCGAGCGTGGAGAACGATTGGTCAGATGTGCAAAATGGACACTTACTAGCCCTCAGACATGATGACGCGATCGCCTTAAAACTTCTCGTTAGCCGTGCTGGGGTCGTGAGCGCGCCTGAGTATATATATATATATATATATATATATATCCTTTAAGGGTGCTATAAAATTTTTTAATTAATTAATTAATTAACTAATAAATTATTAATGAATAATTAATAATTAATTAATTAATTAATTAATTAGTGTGTGTGTGTGTGTGTGTGTGTGTGTGTGTGTGTGTGTGTGTGTGTGTGTGTGTGTGTGAATGCGTTTGTAAACAAACCAAACAGGTTTTTCCAGCCCTGGCTGCACCAACTCTTACATTTGTTACAGACTCCCAAAACTTTCTTAAGAGCTTCGCCAATTCTCTCATTCTTCAATCTCGTCTCTTATGATTCCATCTCTGCTCCGCATATAATTAATTAGGCCTACACTCTCATCTGTCATCTGTTGCTTTCCACTCGCGACTGAAAGCCGAACTTTACAAACTGCCATTTCCAGATATAACTATAGCTCGACCTTCTCCTACGCCTCCACATGACTATACCACAATCACCGACCAATTTTTTTAAATTTTGTTTTTTGCACCTCTGCGTGTATGGCAACCAAAGATCTAGTGCAGCACAGCGGTTACTGAATTTGACAAGCCCTCTGACTAGACGCAGCGCTGGCGAATAAGCTGACGCCCTGCGTTTGACTTTCGAGTGGCGCTGAAGAAGTTTTCAGATTGCTAATAGCAGTTGTGGTCAAAGGTCAGAGCCTGTAAGCTCCAAAGCTACGCTTGAAAATGGGTCAACTACTCAACGTACGACATTACGAGATTGTCACCGACGCGCTGTGCGTTTAATAAGTAAATCGCACTAAATGAGATGAGAAAAGCGTCGAATAGTTGTGATATTAAGAAATGCTCAATTCTGCTCTAAGACTGGAAGTGAATAGTCGGCAACTAAGAATAGGTATATAGTCGGCCTTTTCAAAAATCGAAATCTGACCATTGACCCAATGCATTTGTCTCGTGGTAATATGGCTAGAGGTGGTGGTCGCGGTGTCTTCTCGTGATGATGACTGATTAGAATAACTCTGTGGTTTGTGACCTCGTTTCGCGTGTCTATGGTCAAAGGTGTGTTTTAGGCTTATGGCTGAACTGTTAACGCTGTTTTATCGGAAATCTTTATCAGGAGTTGCTTAGGCGATAGACTATTTCGCGCATAATAATAACTGAAAACTGTAAGATTTTACTTTAGATTACAAATGCTTTGTTACGGCGCAGAGTGGGTCATGAGCTGAACTGTGTTTAGCTGAGCTATATGCGTATGACGAATGCGTGAGCAAAGGACCGATTACTAGTTACGAATGGGCCGTGGACTTTCCATCGGGATTTATCGCGACAGTCGCATATCAAGTTCCTAAGTAAAGTCTCAATTAAGGAGTTTTAGAACGACACATGGCCACTGTCTGTGTGGCGTAACGTTGCTGATAATTGGTGAACAGCCAACCGTGTGACCATAACAAATGAAAATGACTAATTGCAAATTGTAGTTTGAATTGGAAGATAATGTAACGTTTTCAGATCGAGGAGAATGTTTAGTGGCCTTCATGACAAGATTTGTGGTTTAATTGTTGGCGGTTTAACAAGATGAAGACTCAAAAGAAGGCGAGGAAAGAGAGAGAGAGCAGCTCTCCAACAAATAGTGCAACAGCATTGCCTATGCTACCACCTTGTAGAATATGTGGCGAAAAGGCTTCAGGATTTCACTACGGTGTTAATACGTGTGAAGCTTGCAAGGTAAGCATTGCATGGATGATGAGGCAAGTTGTCTCGGTGACATCTCGGCATTTTCACCTGGTGAACATGATTTCTATGTTGACATTGAAATCAATATCTTAAAACCTGTAAAATTTCAATCTAGACATAGAGATTTGCATTGTTGTTGCTAGGTATGTTTGTCTGATATCGAAATCTTTCAAGAACACCTCACAACAACTTTTTCTCATTGGCTCTTAGACATCTTCATATCTAACATGCCTCAGATTCACATTTCCGTTCGATTTTGAATGCACTAAAAGTATTTGTAATAATAATAATAGTAACTAGTAGTGCCATTTGGTAATTTTGAGCATTATCCAATTTTTGTTGTTGTACCAATATGAAAGATCATTTGGGAAAGTGGGGATTAATATATGACGTTGGCTGAGAAAGAGATCACTTGTCAGCATTGGACTTGTAAACATTGTCCTTGGACTTTATGTTATCACTTAACGATGAACAGCAGTGGTTTCACAGTCACTTTTATTACACTCTTGTCATTTAAGTATTAACAAGAAATCAGGATACAAATTTAATCAGACTTTTGACCTAAAATTTATGCACTTTTATTATAAGTATATAAAATATCGTTTAGTGGGATACAGCACATTAAAATTCCACCTCTTAGTGTTTCTGCCTAATGTGGAAATTAATGAATATGATCCTTAAAATATCTATATATACATATGCATCACGTGTTACAATAAAGTTTATATCACAGGGATGGTGGATGGATGGAGCTTCAATAATAAGACTTAAAGATAGATAGATCTGTGGTATTGAGGTGAAACGACTTTCTCTCTGTGACCAGGTGATAATAATTTATTCTCTACTGACGTCACTTATTCTGAGTGCATTTCTTTGGTCAGTTATTAAAAGTTGCTGCGTCATCTAAACAGTCTGATAATACAAGATGGCGTGTATAGATTTCATGTGAATGCTGTTCTGTTTAATGGCAGGCCTTCTTTCGCCGTAACCTTGACAAGGGAAGTACGTATAGATGCATAGAGAACGGGAATTGTGAGATTCTTCCTGGTAGAAGAAATAGTTGCGCCGCTTGTCGTTTCAACAAATGTATTTCACTTGGAATGTGCAAAGAAGGTCTGTGTCAAACTATATAGAACCATTGCTTTAGAAAGGTTTTTCTATAAATTGAAGGTTCATAGTTCATTTTTGCAGAATAAATGGTATCTTGTTTGCTCCAGAAATTATCTACAGTGTCATACAATACGTGTAATGAATGGGAAGTGAATGAAAGTGTAAATGGACGATAGATGAAGAGACTGGAACCAGCAGTGTGTTCTTTAATATGATGATAAAGAGACTTTGAGATGTCAGTTCTTTGTGTTAATAATCCATTGCGTCTGTCGTCTGTCAATGATTTCATCATGATAATGTACTCAAAGTGGCTGGAAAAATTGTTAAAATGTTGAAGAATTTAAAGAAAATGAAGCCTTTGATTGATTTGTGGAGTATGTTAGGCATTTTGATTGTTGTCTTGTGTATCTATAAAACTTCGATTCACAAAGAGTATTAATTGGAGACACTTCCAACCTAACGAGATTAAATAGAATCAACCACGGATTGATTGGGGAACAGACGTGAAGTACAGACAAACGAAGTAGCAAAAGTGGTATTAAAAGTACCAAGCGATCTATTCCAGAAAGTTGCACTAATCTCATAATTTCTTTACTTTAACCCTTTAGCGACAAACATGTACAAAAATGTATGGGAAAACGTATATAGCTGATCGTTAAAGGGTTAATGGATTGAAGTTGACAGTCAATGTTGCTCTAGATGATGGACTGAGGACTTAAACGCGAAGTGGTTCTGATTCGATTGTTGTATTTTAGCAATTAAAACCGGTCGATATACACATGAGAAGAAAGCAGAGGACATAAAAGAAGTGAAGCGATTGGAGGGAGGTGTTGCTGTTGTCGTTGAACCACTCGAATCGCCAAAGTCCTCATCGTCTTCGTCTGTGCAGATGTCTTCTCCAAATCCCGCTTCATCATTCGCTGCGAAACTAACGGACGAAGAACTGCAGGCGATTGTTGATTCCGTCGTGAAATCTTATTGTTCGACGACACCATATAATCAGAAGTTCTTTGAGATGCTTCCTCAAAGAGAACGCAACTTCTTGGTAAGCAGACTCAGAAATATGTCTAAACTTCCAGAAAAAAAGCTCTAACTACTTCATTCTGTAATGATGGTCTTAATAGTATGTTTAACATTGGTCCCAGCTGCATCTAGGGTCTGTGAACACCGGTCCGCCTTGGAGTTATAGTTTTCTTATATAATCTTCAATATTCTGCCTCTGTTTCGCTGAACTCTTTTGGATTATTATAACAATAATGACTGTAATGTTGACTGTAATGCCTTTAAATGAACTGGTGAAATCTACACTTTATCGACACTTCCCAGCCATTCTTAGTGCATGCATGCCGTTTAAGTGTGTTGGTTCACACCAACATTTATTTTGAGCATCAACGATTTGAGTTACGGACATTCCTCTTGATTACGTATACGACAGCGATCTGTTGTAATGGCTGTACCGATATGTAAGACATTGTTCTACACTTGGTCTTGGTGCCTTCTGCAGCCCTGTCCAAAGTCCTACCCTTACATCCTCACCCTCATCGCTACCTGGTGTGCCACTGCCAAGTACTGTGTGAATTCTAAGGGGCTTCTTTATCTGGCTATGTTGTGTAATTATGAGTTGATTGAAGAGGAGAATCTGATTGAATTGTAATAGAACATCATTTAAATAAGACAAGAGAAATTAGTTTGAGGCGCTCTGTGCACTCATTGGTCTGTGCGATGTTGGATGTCATTAGTAGTGACTGTGGTTTTTTGGTAATATTTAGGAGCAGAAAGAACTACAGCAAGAAGTGTTTGGTCCAATGAAACCGTTGCCACAAGCGGAATATGACCACATTCTCCAGACGACTGGAATAGACATCGACGGTCGGAAGGAAATGTTCCAGTCGGAAATGCCTCACATTGAACAATCCATTCGTCGGTTTATCACATTCGTTAAATCAATTCCCGGATTTTCACAGACTCCCGTTGAAGACCAGATTAGCATCATCAAAAGTTAGTTTTTGTTCATTGATTCTGCTTTCACTTTCATCTTTTGCTATTAGTATTTTTTAGTATTATATTTTTATTACTGTGCAATTATAATTGTGAAGAGGTTACACTTGATTTTGTTCTTCAATCAAATAATATTCATGTTTTAAAATATTTTGAAACCGACAACTTGAATGACACTAGGTAAGAACAGTTTATATAACAGAAGTTATTCATTCTTAAATTTAAATGGTTTTCTACTATATATATATATCACAGTACAATATTGAAATCTTGAATGAAACTATAGAAAAATACAAATACCACGGTTTCTAATTAATGTATAAATTACGGTCACGCTCATACCCATGTGGGATGAAAGATCTCTTTCAACATCAGTTCCCTCTGTTTGTTAATTCCTCTTTAATTGACCCAAGTAGAGAACCCCAGCAAGAACTTAAATGATTGAAGCATCAAAATAAACTTAAAATGTTTTGATGATTATTATCTGAAGTTAAACTGAAATGATTGAAACCAAACTAAATGAGACCTAAAACAAAAATGATTTTTTCTGAACTAGCTAATAAACATTGCCACAGAAAAGACCAACTTGCTTTTGCGAGGCAATGGTTGTTGACAGCTGAATAATGTTGTAATTATGTAGATGGGAAGTTTGAGGCATGGATGATCATAAGTAACGGAGCTTTCAACCCTCAGCATAAACTGTATGCCACTACAAGCGGTCGCATTGTCGGCTTTGAGGAGATGATCAGGTTCAATGACGCTGACGTCGTTGACTCTCTTTTCCAAATCCAATCACGAATTCGGAAGCTGCGTTTGACACAGGAGGAAGGGTGTATGCTCGGCGCTTTGGCAGTCATGCTCACAGGTAGAAGGTCGTCTAGATTCTGTTCAATTTTATGAAAGTGTATCAAAAGTTAATGGCCTTGACTAGATCTGGCCAAGGCTATCTTATTCAAACACTGTTCGATCATTTCTATTTCGTACTCTTCTAGTCCTGGTCATACAATTAGATCAGAACAACTTATATTTCCAGGCATATTCATTTATCCGCTCCATTTGCCAATGGATTGGCTGCTGTTTAACGGAACTGTTCTGGAGTCTGGCCAAGCGTATAAAAGAAACTTAACCACTGATTACTTTGCTATTGCTGCCCCAACTGTACTTAATGTGTTAGTGAATCTCAACAACATCTATAGTTTTCTATACTGCGCCTAGTCTTCTCAAAGGTTTTCATAACCAATGAATTGTCTCTACCAGTATATGGCGTGAATGCCTTTGCTCTCAACTTAGCTGTTGCTTTGTCATCCACTTTTTCAAGGAATTGAGCCACAATTAATTATACTACAACTGTTAGGTAGTTTATGTAGGCATTGCTGCTGCTGGTGAAGTTTTAGCTAAAAGTTCTCCGACAAAGGCACAACAGCCTTTGTTAACAAAGTGAGTTTTTGATCTGTTGTTTTTGACTTGCATTTAGTTGTGGAGCGTAAATGAAGATGATGAGGTTTTACGTATAAATTGTAAACGATTGGCTGCTTGATCTGTGTTGGTCTTCAGTTGAGGGTGGCTCTTGTTCTTGTTGTAGATGACTGTGTCATAAAGGAAGTTGCAATAGTTGAACAGAGTCAGGACCTGCTTCTGCGCTGTTTGCTCTACTTATTCCAGAAGAACGGTTACAGTGAGATGATGCGCTTTGCAGAATCCGTCAGCTGCCTGACTGAGCTGAGAACTCTGAAGAAGTATCACCTTCAGTCAGCTGAGAATATGGTCAAAGAGTGGGTCGATAAGATCGAATTTCCTCCTCTTCTTTTCGAGATGTGGACCTCGTGACAGCCAACCAACAAAGACGTCTTTCTTCTTTCTCAAGAATGAATTCATTTGATCTTTGATCGTGCATTCCACCGTTACCCAAATTGACCCTTTAAAACATTCACCCACATAGCTCTAATGTAGGTCAACATATCTGACTGCTGCTGAAAAGCCCAGCTCATGAAGTCTTTGTGATAAGTTTTTTCTGCAATTTTGCAGATAATTTTAGGTGGATTATCTTATCAAAGTTTAAAAAGTGGCTCGACTTATGTGCAGCCGTACTGTGGTTACATTCTGCAGAGGTATTCAATGCAGTGCACGGTCAGACAGACGTTGGTATTTAATAGCTCTACTCAAATGACTCTACTTAGATGTGGACTTCTGCATTGGGCAGGAGTACGGCCTGCCTTTGGACGACCTCCACCCCTTCCTCTAGACTTTCTAACAAATTACCCAAATGATGCCATGTGGCATTGATTATTGCACTAATCATGTGGATATTAGATGACTTGTATGAGAAGCGCTTGTGAATAAGTTGGTGCCCGGCCCTAAGCGTTTGAATTGTGCTTAGAAAGTTTGAGTTGAGGAATAATTATTATAAGGTCCTATTATCTATATTATGGCAGGTGTTGGTTAGTGTCTAAAAGGTCAGCAACGAAATGACGCCTTTAACGTCAACTATACAATTGCATAATATAATGAATCCGTTGTTTGTATGAATCTGTTGTTGGGGCCGTCCACATATTACGTACGCGGGGAGGGAAGGGGGTTTCGAATTTCGGCAATTTTGTGTGTGGGTGCGTATGGTGGGGAGGGGTTCCGAAAATATACATGCACGCAAATATAATGTGTATTTATTGTCTAATTATGTCCACAATACAGAACATGAAAATGAGAACTGTAAACTCAATGACAGACTATATTTCTGCTTAATCAATGCTATGTAGCATTAAAACTGTTTAAAATGCAAGTATTGTTAGTGTTTTATTTCTTCATAACAGTTAAAAAATTTAAGGTGTTAAATATGATGCTTAACAAAAATAGCCTGTGGTAAAATCACTGTTTTATATTATTTAACCTTTGCAATAGAGAGGGGGGCCTAGAGGTCAAATGTACGTATGCATGGGGTTAGGGACCCACGGATTGTACGCAGTGCAACAGGGGAGGGGGTCGAAAAATCCGATTCTTTGGCATACGTAATATATGGATGGGCCCCTATGAGTAAGATTTTGATTGGTTTGCATACGAAGTTGTCCATACCAATAAAAAATCATTGTTAAGAATTGTTTTTCTCCCTCTTCTTCTTATGATCAGGAATCGATTATTGTTAATTAAGATATATTTTGCTAATATCAAAACGATAGAAATTCTACTATTAACGTTTTAATGTTAGTTTTAACTCTAAATACTTCTGATGATGACATGTATGCATAGGACATTGAGAAAACATGAGAAGTTGGCTTCTAAATTGAAGGACCACGTCTCTGGTTTGTTTAAGCAAGGAGTTCAGCATACTGAAAGAGGGAAGATAAGTTGATATTTCCAAAATCGCAAGGAAGGTCCAACTAATTATAAAACGTGACGTAAACAATTTGCAATTTAAAAAAATATTTTGTTAATGTGTTTTGCTGAATGCAAATATTGAATCTTTTGTTGTAAACTTTTAATCCATTTAAATAATAACAGAAGCTTATATAAACAATAAAAATAAGAAATGTTTGTTGGTCTATTCACTCTTTGCGAGTAAAGATAGAGTTGGTGTTGCGACGCTGGAGGAACCCAACTTTCGTCCATTGACGATCAAAGATGGAGGACTGTCGACACGAATGCTGCTCAGGTGGAAACTCTGAAAAGCGACAATGAAGTTGACACAATAATCAGGCTTGATTAAAGTGAGGTGAGGTGGGTACATTTGCATATTCAATATGGGTCCAATTTGGAATTCAGTTATGGCAATTCATATAATTCATTCTTTCCTTTAGCTCACATCTTGTCTGGTGACAATAATAATGAAGATTCACGTAATATTTTATATATATATATATAATATATATCCAATCAGTATTTATAGGCTGCACGTTTTGGATGAATGTGTTTCTCGGTCTAGGAGGGAGGACCTAATTGCCTCTGCTATGGTAAATTAATCACATGATGAGCAGTTCTGATTGGACAGCTGGTATACTGCTAATTTGTGGTATTAAAAACACTCCATTATTTATATTCCGACGACCAACCTCGTTGTCTTTGTACGTAAAGTTCAACTGTTGGAAATGCGGCTGTGGAATGGCTATACTGTCGCCGATCTTAACGCCCCAACCAGAAGCAATGTTGTAGACCGTCACACCAACACAGGTCTTGCACTTGTCAACCACACAGAAACTACTACAGAAGCATCAACAATCGCTACATCAGTCTCCGTTGTATATCTGCGCTGATGCATAAAACGCTTTTCATTGCCTCCTAAAATGTGCTTTACAAAAGACCCGAGAAATACAACGAACTTTTAAAGCAGCAGACGTTCCTCATTGGTCACATTCATTATACCGTCTCCTCGATTGTGGGTCCCAGTGTTTGGAACAGCCTCCCATCTGACCTGCGCTCTCTCCCATGCGACCTCTCTGGCTCTTTCCATAAACTTCTCAAGACTCCTCTTTGACCCAGCCTGGATTGGGGGGCCTCTTAATAGTTTTCTTAACCCCTTAAGCGACAAACCTGATTATATTCGTCCTTAACAACTAACCATCAGACGGCAAACCCGATTATAATCGTCCAATTGATTACACATACAGACATAAATACATACATATATACATGCATACGTACATAAGTATACATAAGTATACATACATACATTCAGGCACATATACATACATACATCCACATGAATGTATATACATATATATATGCATATATACATGGATTTATATATACATATTGTTAGATAGTGAGCCCTCATGAGCAACGGTAGATAAAACTATCTCACACTTACCGTTGACCTTAGGGGATGGTCTAGTTGAGTGCCTGTGACCCTGTCTCTGTATGCGGGATAGGTTGATCTAGTCTTGCATACTTTGGTTGATCCCTGCCTGTGTGTACGGTATTGGTAGGCATTGCTGGGAGAGGATATAAGGAAGTGACTTGAGGAGGTGTGTGGGAGTTTGTTGGAGTTGGTTTAGTGTGTGGTTTAGCCACATTTTTCATAACAGGCCAGTTGCCTTCTCTTTGCGTATTTTCCAGCAACTCTCGTGTATTAATTGAGCGTAGTTAAGGCTTCCGTTCCTTCTCGCTTTCGTTTGACGACGGGTGTTCTCCAGGACGAGACGCGCGTTTGTCTTTTGGTTCGTTGTACCTTCTGACTGTGACTCTTCTGTGCAAGAGAGGTTCTGCGTCGCTCGTGGAGGTTTTCTTTTGTGAGTGTTCCTTAGTTATTTGTTTTACAATATAATGTAAAAACAACCCTAGACGTTTTTGATAGAGCCTACTAAGGAACACCTAACAATATATACATACATATATACCTATATCCATATATACATACAGATATACATACATACATACATACACAGATATGCAGATATAAATTTTCTTGCAATATAAGGGTAGGTTTTAAAAAATTTACTGGACGCTAAAGGGGTTAAAGAGGCACTATATAAATTGCATTGATTGATTGATCAGATCCAATCAAAAGATTCATCATAAATTCAAACTTCCGGTTCGTTTGCTTGACTAAGCAACAAGATTCACCAGACGACTTTATTTAATCAAGTTCTGAACAGCTCAGAAATTTACTCTTATGCAAAACAGAATTACATCATCAATAAATATACTTATTGACCTAGAAATGAAGACAAATGAAAGACAGATGAGAGACAGATGAAAGACAAATGAGAGAGAGAGGGAGCACTTACAATGACACGGCCTCTTCTACGTTGAATGAACAGACGACTTTTCCAGTGACGACTTTATCCGAATTGATTCCAGGTTTGAGTTGGTCTAAGGCGATGTGTTCGAGAGTAACAGAAGCAGTGGAAGGAGACACCGTCTTGAAAGATCCGTCTGATGCGTAAGGACCAAGATCAAAAGATGAGTTCAGACCGTCTGTCATCGACTGCAACTTCTTCCCAGAGATTTTACCCTTTCAAAGATCACAGAATCTCAACCATACACATCATGTATCAGCAGCTGCAGCAGGCCTCTGTGGTTCTCTATCCTTAGAAGTGGCTCTGCAGACAGTCAGATGGGTTGTTGGCTGCTAAGAGAATCCATACAAAAGTCTACAAATGCCCAGACACTGTGTTGTCGACGTAATAAATATCCAATATGAACTTAGAAACATAGAATCAGCATCAAACTCCTTCAATTATTCATGCAAGACCTAGAGATAAACACAGTTATAACGGCCAATTTCTATGGTTCAAATAATATATGCCGAGTCTGTTCAGAAGGTCTTTCTTCTCTGAGGGCTGATGTAAAATGTTACCTTATTAATGATGAGATTGGAGAAGCCTCTCAGGTACTTTAGTAGAGTTTGCTCTTTCACCTTTGACTCTTCAAACATTGGATCGAGAGCGAGAGCACGAGAGTAGCCGATGAGAGCGTCTTCATAAGATCCTTCATATTCGTACAACTTACATCAGAAACACAAACAAACATCTACCTTCAGTCGATATATACAACAAACGGGATTTTCCCTCTAATTGTCACACGGTCATCTTTATATATAATTTAGATTTTGGTTTTAGAGGTTCAATCATAGTCTGAGCAAATAAACAAAATGAGGAAAAGTTGCTACATGACAAAAAACGATAATAATGCCTTTTGTCTAAACAGAAGAATTATTTGAAAGTGATTTGAAACAAATTGTTGGTTTGGCAAGTGCCAAAGATGAGGCTACCAATTTTTCAAGAGAGAGAGAGAGAGAGAGAGAGAGAGAGATACACAGAGAGAGAGAGAGAGGGAGAGATAAAGAGACTCACAGTTGCTCTGTTATAATGAAGATCAGGATTTGATCTTGTGACGACATCTCTCTCCTAAAACGACAAATCAAGTGAAACAAATGATAAGAAAATCAATGATGGCTCTCAAGAGAAAGAAGAAGAGGAGGAAGAGGAAGAAGTGGCCAATCAAGACTCAGCAACAACAGAAGCAATTAGATGACGAAAGACTATCTTAATCAGTCCACTGTTCTTCATACACACATACTCACACACACTTCACCAAATAGTTGATTGATTTCCTCTTCACCTCCTCCCTCCCCTTTACCCAATATACTGAGTACACTGACCAATGACAGCTCTGGACTCCTATTTCAATAGGAGGGTGGGTCACGAAGGGACCAGGAAAGCTGAAAGAGGGGACAGTTGGACATCAAAACTGAATGTGGACTAAAATTTGGAGGGGTCAAAAAATCAGTTGGAGAGGTACTGGCCCCTTCTGGCTGCCTCTGGAGATCCACCACTGGAGGCAATCGATGCTCATAGGCCAAGGCTAAGAAAATTAAGTCGCTAACACATCATAGCCTTATCTGCCTTTTAAATTAATGGCCTACCCTTCCTCCATCCCTGAATCAGGACTCTGTCTGTCTGTCATTTTTCCATAGAAGCAAAAGCGATGAAAGGACTAACGTCGTCCAACTGACCGCTTGTTTGTAGGCTGAGAAGCATTGCTTCAGAGTGTTCGGATCTTGAGTTTTGACGAAGAAGAGCGACAGATAAGCGTTGCCAAGGACAACTGAAATAGCAGAAAATAAACAGAAACATAAGAACACAAAACTAAATTATAATAATAATTATGAACCAACCAGGTAGACAATTTCCACAGAATCCAAGTATTTGGATGTACTATTGTCTCATCAATCATCGATATGTATGGCTTAATGAGACTTAACTAAGTAATTTTAAACCTGTAATATATAAATAATAATAATATAGATTAAACCAAATTACACGATTAGGTTCTGACAAACATCGATGAAATTATCGGTCGAATCACGAATTTTTAATTATAGTTTCAACTTTTTTAAACTATCTATTTGCATGTGTCTATTTGCCAAGGCGAATACTTCCAAATAGTTTAAAAATTGAGATATTCGGCAGAGGTGAATGTCTGAAGTGATTTCCTAATAATAATAATAATCATCGTTTAATTTCAAAACCAACACAGTATGAACAATTGATGACAAGTTGCTACAGGAGTCGAATTTAACTGTCGACAGGCAAGCAAGGCGCCCATTACGTTTTACATCTCATTTAACCATCACCGACGCCTAGCAAAAGAAGGACTCTGCAGGGATATGTGAATCGAACCAGATGCTCGGCTCTGTGCCCCAGTGTACTACCCGTCACTCTATGCCCCTCCCCAGAGCATCCTAGAAGCCACAGAAATTGTCCTATTGACTGACTTCAATTTATACACACATAGCATAGACATATTTGTCTGGTTGTCTCTTCATGTATCCAAGCGATGCACAACTCAAATGATGCAGTCATAAAGAAAGAATAAAAGGTGCTGATTAAGAAGAGTTTTTTGACGTTGCTTTTGAGGGACACAGGACGATATGTTACTTAGAAAGATGGCGTTATTGTGAGTGAGTAAATGGGTAACAGATGTAACTGGTGAAGACAATTGAACAAGTGATGCCAGGTAAGTTCTTTGATGAGATGCCTTTGAGATCATTTGATGGTAATGCGTCTTAATAAGAGGGCTCATCCCAAAAGAACTCACAGGCAATTAATTAATTAATAATTCCGTAATTAAGACGTACACCAAGAAGTGCCATCCGTGACATCGAGTTGGATGGCTTCCTTGGCCAACTCAACACTTTCTTCGATTGATTTCGTTTTGTTGACTTCGTTCTTTGACAGCTGACGTCTGACCATCGAGAGATTACGAAGAGCGACTTTGGTTCTCGACTGAAAAGAAAACATGATCATTCGTCTCATCTTAAAGACTTTATCTCTAAGACATTGGGTAAAGTTAGTCAAGACGGTTATAATAAATACAAAATTAACAAATTCAATGGATAAAAAAGAAGCTTTTAGAACAGATCCTCAGTGCAAACAATTTCTGTGAAGCTTCAGATATAATGACTTCTTTTGCAGTTGAAAATCTATCACCGCAAATAAATAACCATAACCATAAATATGGTTATAAAGCAGTTAATCGTTTTGTTAAGTTGATTCAAAAAGACAACAGTTAGTAACTTATCAGTGATTTGCACTGGTCCTATGCAGGCCATTAATGTACCATCTTCATTTATTAATTCTGAACATTTATATAGCACCCCTTAAAGACCAGTTCTTTTATTCATTCTGCAGTTTACAGAAACAATCTGTGTACCATGATTTCTCATTTAATGACCAATATGCAGAGAAAAAGGAAGAGGAAGAAATGATTGTACATGACTGAGAGATCCTGTGAAGCAGTTGTGAGCTGATTTTATGTCTCCTTTCTTCCAGTAGGACTCTCCCAAATGAATCCACGCCTCGGACAGTCTAGGGTCGAGTTTGACGGCTTTTGACAGACACTCCTCCACCTGATGATCGAAACTTGGCAGAACGTTCAGCGCACGACCTCTCAACAGAAGACAATCGGACTTCTTCTGAATCTCAACTGGACAGGAAAACAATGCATTGAAGCAAATGGATTCACTTAAACTGCAAAGTACCATTAAATGAAAGATGGGGACACAGAGGGGGGCTGTACTTAGAGCAATGGGTAACATAGAGATGTGCAGAGCAGAGGAAGCATTCAATTCTCCCACAATTGACCAGGCCTTTTTTCGCAACGGTGGCATTGGTTAAATCAAATGCATAACGTAATGAGCGCCTTGCATGGCTGCCACACATTTAAATTCGACTCCCCTAATAACTTGTCATCATTCCTTCATGCTAGGGCTGTTAACGATTAATTTAATTTAAATAGTTAACTTTTGAAAAATTAACGATTAATTAAGTTAATTTTGTTTAAATCACAAAAATGTGTATAATTACATTTGTCAAACAAATTAATGACATTTCAGTTACTGAATTTAGTTACATACAGAAAATAACACAGGTGGTTTTCTTGCTCATATTGAAGTGCTAGATCCATTTAGCCTATGCAAACAGTATGTCACAATGAATGCAATAAACGCTATCAGCATTTTCGATATTTCCGTTAGCGAATAATTTAAATCTAAAATGTTCAAGTAATCAACCTCATATGTGTTTATATTTAAAAACTCGATTACTATCTACCGCCATATTGCAATGTATACGATTTATGTTGTTTCTTTTCAGACTTCCGGCACATGTTAGCGATGGGCGGAATAATCGATACGATTATTCGTTATAAAATATTGTAATTGTTAAAATAAATTAACAATCAAGCGATTAGTTAATCGTTAATATATAGCTCTACTTCATACTAAACTTGCAATCATATTGTGATTTGTCAGTTTGAAAATAAACGAAGATATTATAATGAAAACACAATTCAGACAGAAATTTCATAATTCTCATTTGTGTCTGTCTTAATCCACCTCCTTCTCTGTCTCTTCTTCTCTGTCTCTTCTTCTGTCTCTTCTTCTCTCCAACTCGACACCTTCTATGATGTGTGCCCTAAAGAGGACATGACCTCTATGGTACTCCTTCCCTTTTTTGAAAATCATTTGACAATTGGAAACATCCATAGAGACAGAGTTGCCATAGAGATGGAAAGACGAACCATCAAGTTGGTCGATGAGTGCGATCGTCTCCGCCAATCTCTTCCTCAGACTGTTTGTCTTCTCAGCTGCTTCTTCGATCGGAAACATTTCAAAATAATGATCACGGAAATGGTACAACGCGTCGACATTTTTCTGAAATCAAATCATCCATCGTATGATTCATTCCCTGTGCGTAAAATCTTTGTAGCTCCTTTTGTGAAGTTCCTTACCTTTCCGCTGGAACCACTTAAATATGCGAATACGTAACTACACCAATCACAGAGACACTCCTATATTTTCAACCTACCGATTATGATTTTGCGCTGTCCAATGCTGCGCTTTATCAAAATTGACGTGGGGCCCATTCACTCAACAATTTTTTTTGAAAAAAAAATTTCTAGATTCTCTCCAAATTGGTAGGGTTAAGGAATTGGCCTTAAAAAAGGCTTCCAATGAAATATTATTTAAATTGGAGCTAATTATATATAATGGACTTATAAAATCGTCATCAGAAACGTACATGTCCAAATTTAGAAATGAACCTACCCTCTTGCCACCAGATTTCCACCCCTACTTGTCTGCCACATCTCATGACAAACATTCCCAATGATTTCCCCCAGAGCACCATGGTTTCCCCTTTGCTTGATCTCCCAGATCCTGACCTGGCACTGGAATTGATCAAAGAAAGCGACTCTAGTAGACTATTTGATACAGCGCCAGTGATGACCTCGTCTTCCTTCTCTCTCTCTCTCTCTCTCAGTCTCTCTCTCGCTGTCTGTCTGTCTCTCTGTTTCTTTGTCTACTCGTAAGTTACTTGTCTGATGCCTCATTCATTAGGCATTCATTCGTTAGACATAATATTATTGGTCTTCTCCAAATCAGATTCATAAATAATAAAAACTAAAACTTATGAAATATTAGAAGATCATTTTTACCTTAACACATTCTAGGGTTGCCATCCCTATTCTTCAATTCTTTGACTTCGATGCAAAACTGGAGTGTGTCTGTTCATCAAAAGCAATCACTCAGATAAAAAATAAACATCTGCATCAATGAAATCTTGAAATGTAACAATTTCTTCACAGTATCCGGAGGAATTATTTAGCCCATATATATAGGCCCATATCCTGAATAAACTACTTCAGCCGTATATGTGGATCAAAGTTCAGTTAAGTTTCCATCTGTCAAACGCTTAACAACATGCATTTGATAAAACATTGATAATAGTAATAACAACAATTAATCGGTAATAGCAGTGGTGCTTGCTCAGGCTTTATATTTAAAAAAAACAGAAAACTACTGACACCGAAACGTACTGCTGACACATTTACGGGGGACAAGTTCAGTGCACAACCGAAATAATAGACAAGCAACTGCGAATTAGGACCTTCGTTATTTTAGCAGTGCAAACATAGTTTGGTCAACTTCCATCCAATTCATATCCAGACTTTTATCTGGCTACCGTCAATCATCCATTCCAGGGCTATGGTGAAACATGACGCTTTGCATATATTATTGAAGGCAAACCATTGGTGCAGCCCTAGCAGGTGAAAACATGTCCATATTATCTGACTCAAACGCTGCTTATGAAATAATTCACAGCACCTTAACTTTATTAAAATCAGTTTTACTAACCACATTTCATTTACATTTGGCCATTCGTTTATCCCAGCAACAACAAACCACACGTCCGAAACCAATGCACGTTTTATAGCGCTATAACAAGCAACGATTTGAAGTGGCGCAGGAGCCTACCGCAAGTAGGCCTTATCCTTCATATTCTTAATACCCTATCTCTCCTAGTCTCCTCTTAAAAGCTGTGATAGTGTTAACTAAACCGTATCATCCTACAAATCATTCCACAAATTAGTCCACACTTTATCAACCTGTTTTCACGACTCAATCCTTGTGTTTCCACTCTCAAACGATAATAATAAATTAATAATTTGCGTCTATTAAATTCAAACTGAAGCGCCACATTGTGATTTAAAAAATCATATACGAGTTATTTCAAAGGCCGAATATAACTGTGCGGCAGCTGTGCAATGCGTTCCTAAGACCTACCGTTTATTTTACCGGCGCCACCTAACGAATGAAGAATGAGGCGACATTAAGGGATCATGGCAAGGTGCTTGGGATTATCGTGATCTCTTACGAGGATGCCAAGAAATCTAGATAAGTCTGCGTTATTCCAACTGTGGCCTAAACAGTGACTTGTACAGCCTGATCAGTTATAAGTATAGTCTGGCCTGTACCTAAATTACTATTTTGTCGATCTGCATAGGCTATATCCGATAAATATATGAATCCGATCATTTAGACATTCGTTTAGGGTCTAGTGAAAATGTTCGTTTCTCAGACATAGATCGCACAGACTAATATTGTTTTGCTGCCTGCATTCGACGCTGTGGCTCTGCTTAGACATGAAGGTCAGCAGAAGTCTGATAGGGTAGAACAAAACAGCCAAGAAGACGGTTATGCCATTGCAAGCAATTGGCAAGCTGCTTCAGCTCATATTTAGACTAGCTGTGGCAAGTTGTATTTAATAACAGGACATGGAAGGCTATAACTAAGAATTATATTAACATAGACTTTGAAAGGAAGAAGAGTGGACCTTATGGATAAAGCGCACTGAAGTTACAGACTATGAGCACTAAAACGTTTCAAGGTTAATTTAAGCAACTGACAACTGAAGTTTCAAACATACTGGAGATCGTTTTTACACAATTCAGGGTGAATGTGAAATATTAATGCAAAACCACTTAACAACTTTCTTATTACTGCTTCCGTACTAAAGAAATACCCACTTTATACTGACTTCCATCCATTAAGCTTATTCTTAATGGCAAAATATTGGTCAATGCATAAAACTTTCTCAAAAGTTATGCACAACTCAAACAAAATTCAGTCAATTAAGTAATTTGTTGATCTTTGGCCACACTGTGTAGAACAGAGCAACAGCAGAAGTCAGAATCTTCCAAAAAGAGTTTATTTTCATAAAGAAACAGTCACCATTCAACCAAACCATTTGCTCAACCAAAACCATCTGCTTAAACAAACCATCTGCTCAACCAAACCAATCGCTCAATTAAACCATTCACTCAATGAAACCATTTGCTCAACAGATAGCTTCTGATTGGCTTCATTTGGACTTCTTGACTTTTTCTGTTTCTGCGATTGTAATCGTTGGTTGGTTGAACTGGAAGAGTTCTTCATCAAACAATTCTTCGTCCTGACTCTTGTCCTCTTCCTCGTCCCCTGGAAAGAACGTTGGCATGATCGGTGGCCTCTGTTGCTGCTGCATGGCCTCGCGTCTGTACAAGAGACCCGTGTCGTAGATTCGGACGTAGCAGTGTGTCGGTCCAGGAACGTTCTGACCATGGACGTAGATGATGTTGTACTTCGTGTTGATTCGCCAAATCTATAAAGTACCCAACAAAGTTTTTTAACAATTCTCAAATGCAGTCACTTTAGCATAGTAAGATCATTCTAATAAGCATAAAACGGCTATTCTTGTACGAAGGCCCCTCTCGAGAGCCCTTGACACAGCAGCAGCACCAGCAGCATGGGTATTCTAATGGTATGATTATACCATAATCAAAAGACTGTGGCTTGTGTTGATGTTTTGTGTGAGAGACACCATTGCATTACAGAAGATATAAATTTTAAAAAAGTGATTAAAAAAGACACAAAATGACGATCATTTTTCTATCAAATCACAGTTGGAGATTCAATGCATAGAACTGGAAGAAACAAGATGGAAGCCGGTGGACATTTGTTGTCATCCTGTGTATCTTACTTTGAGTCCCCTCAACGTCGACCATTCCATTCCCATATGTCCAGGCATCTTCTTTCCTTTGAACACCTTAGATTTACCCTAAACAGAACAAAACACAACATACTCTCTTCTTTCAATTACATAAAAGAATTGATATGTGCACAGATTTTTACCAATATCAATCCAGCTCACAATGTCCTGACAAATCTTGATGTCACTTAAACCTTAGCTATAACAGATTTCCTCTTTATCATTCAAACAGTGAGAAAATGACGCATAACGACGTTAAACCTTCATCAAGAAAACGATTCCACTTAATTCACCAAAGTTTAAAGCTAAGAAAGACGAAACTCTATTGAGGCATGTGTTGAATGTCTGCACCCGATCATAATTTGCTCATCGCACATTTTGCTTCTGTCCTTAATGCCACAGCTGTACTGGGTCACCTGTACGCTGATGACGTCCAAGCCTACTTACATCGCATGGTCTCTAATGCCTCTACTGCTGTTTGAGCAATGAGCCAAACGCTAGATGCCCTTGAGACTTGGATGGCGTCAAATCGCTTGCGACTCAACCCCCCAAAAACCCATTTTATCTGGCTGGGCACTCGCCAGCAGCTTATGAAGCTTGATTTAACTGCCATTATTGCTGATTTCCCCCCATTGCATCTTCCTGTTGTCCGGGACCTTGGAGTCATGTTGGACCAAGAGCTCACCTCTCATATTCACCATCTTTGCCGTGATTCATACTACCAGTTGCGTCAGCTTCCCAGCGTCTTCCGCTCGCTAACTCCAGACGCCACAGCTACCCTTGTTCACACCTTCATTACTGCCCGAGTGGATTACTGTTGCTCACTCTATGCAGGCCTTCCAGCTGGGCGTTTGCGGTGCCTGGAGCAGGTCCTGCATTCTGCTGCACATCTTGTAGGACACATTCCTAAATTTGGCCATGTATCCGGCTACATGCTGGATGTGCTCCACTGGCTCCCCTCCAACAGCGAATCTCCATGTAACATCTCTTTGGTATGCCTATCTTCGTGATCTTTGTTACTCTACTTTGAGTGTACTGGGTCGCGGCTCTCTATGCTCCACTCTGGAACATGGTCCCATTGGGGTTGCGGTTGTCACCAAGGCTACACGCAGACTCATTTTATACTTGCCTTAAAACTGTTCTTTTTAAACGTGCTGAGTCGGGAGTGCTCCTGAGTAGTAGCCTTAAAGGGGCACTATATAAATCTGTGTAATGAATAATGAATAAATATGATAGTTACATTCCTGCTTGCTATCAGCATGGTAAGTAAGGCCACTGCAAAGTCCTTCAGCTCAACTGGGTCTGTCAAAAGGAATGCAACCCTTTCTTGCTTTAAAGGATTGCAATCATCTCTTGCTTTAAAGAAATCCAATCATCTCTTGCTTTAAAGGAATGCAATCATCTCTTGCTTCTAAGGAATGCAATCATCTCTTGCTTTAAATTAATGCAATCATATTTTATTTTAATCAAAAGCAACTATCAATCAATACCCAAAAACATCTCTAATGACGGGATTTAGCAATGTAATGTAAGCAAGCACAGATGACAGTTGGTGTCTTCTACCCTTCCGCCTCCGATGTTTCCCGGTCTGCGGTGCCACTTGGTGGTTCCATGCGATGCAGGGCCTCCCTTGAAACCCCATCTCTTCACCACTCCCTGAAATCCATGACCGATTCTACAGAGGAAGAAAACAGCTTCAGCATCATCGGCATCTCGCAATTATTATCACTAGAAGCAGATTTCATACTGCAAAGGACTCAAACTCCTGTCCTTCACATGTCCTCTTAGATGGCCTCTTAACTGTATGCTGTGAGCCTGTAGCCTCTTAACAGTCATATCAGATGGCCTCTCAAATGTCCTTTAAAGTAGCCTCTATTTAGCCATCTAAACTGACCTCCAAATAATCTTCATCCCAACACAATCCTCAAAAAACTGTTCAAACGTTGCAGCATCATTTCTAACATATCATAGTAACATTAATCTCCACATCCTCCTCCTCCTCCTCCTCTCTTCATCATAGACCCTGTCAATCAATCTCACAGGTCACTCTGCAATCATCTGATATTGATAGGGATGATCGAGCCGGTTGTCTCGTGACTGACTGTTAATAGCAACTATAGCAGGATGGCTCTAGTAGAAAGAAAATCAGTTTTATGAAGAGCATAACAGTAATACAAGCATTGTGACACAACAGAATGACTTTTAAAACAAGGTTTCTAAAAGTCCAACAACTCCACTGACTCATACAAATGCATCGCACTCGACTTACGTCTTTGCCTGAACATCGACGTAACTTCCCACTTGGAAGTGATTCGCATATAATGGAGTTCCTAAAACAAAACACACATTTTTATGTTGGAATAATAATGGTCGCAAGCACAAGCATCATTTCTAATCTTTTACAGTTATTATCATTTGAAGGGGGGAGTTCAACTTGATAAACTGTGCAAAAACCATTAGGTAGTGATTGCATTGAGTCCCATCCCAATCGGAGCAGAAACAATCGAAGAAGAAGAAAACAAAAAAGAAGATGACTTGCTGATGAAGAGAACCTGGTTGAATAGCAGCATCCGGAGTTACGTAGAAACGCGTGAGCTTCCGTTTCGGAGGAACACCGGCCTCAGCAAACAGACCACAGTATGCTCGCGTGAACTACAGCAGCAAATCGCAAGAAAGAAATCTAAACCAAAAAGCTACAAAGCAGCTGCCACCAAACATTCATCTCCGTCTACATATGAAAAAATCATCACATCAGCAAATATCAAACTGTAGGCTCAAAAAGCTTCTTAAATAAGACACGAATGGACTTGTGAGCAAACTGATCGTACATTTAGTAGATGTTATCATCAGAAAGTTAAACAAGTGATTAAAAAGCAACTGTAATTAATTAGAAATAGTTGAGTACAATTGTTACAATGGAGACAAAAGAGAGGCACATGACATCAATACTTAAGAAGTGGTTTTTAGGTCAGTTTGTGGATATAGAAGTCCAGCTAATCGTCATTCAATGAAAAACAAAATAAGAATATCTTCAACAAGAAATCAGCAACACAAGCAAGTGTGGTTGTCCAGTAGAAAAGTCAAAAGGATGAATCTCGAAGTTGAAACAATTTCTTCGTCAACCCTCACCTTAAATGGATCAGTGCTCAGAGCACCAACGACTACAGAACCAAATCGAGAAGACTTCTTCTTATTGTTTGCAGTGTTGTATTTGGCAAACTCCTCCGGTGGAATATATCGAATGACGTGATTATCTAAGACCTACAAAGAAAACTGACCAACGTCGTCATTTCTGCCTGTCTACTACATACATACAACTACAGTGATTTGAAAAACCTCAAAGATACTAGGAATGTTAAATGATAACCGGAATTCCGGTTACCGGTTTCTGTCATTTGCAAAACAATATTCTATTTTTTTCCGCCTTATTCTTTATCTCAAATATCCCAGATTGATTCCCATAGGAAAATGCTCAAGTACTTCGGTCAACTTCAAAGGTACAGATGCGGCTAAGTGAAATATTTCCCGTACGCGTCTTCCAACAGGGTAATTAATTGACGACAGACTTCAAAGCACCCATTTAAACACGTAGTGTTGATGCTGTGTTGCGATATGTAATACACGAAATAACGTTCAGAGTTGTGTTATATTACAATTTACAATATTTTTCTAAGAACACTAATAAAAATTGGTAACCGGTTTTTAAAATCCAGTAACCGGTTTGCCCCAAAAAACGGTATTAACAACCCTAAAAGATACGAAGTGAACAATGAACTCATCACAGCAAACAACAAGAAACAGAAAATGATCAACTCACTTCATAAAATCAATCTCTAAACGAAATTACTTACAGCTACTAGCTTTCCAATTCACTTTTAAATTTGGTGATCAATTTTCAGCCACTGTATTATTGCAGGAGCATCAAGAGAAAACTAGACATTCACCCATCTAAAATAAACAGACAACTAATTGTCTAGGAGGGGGACACCTTAGACTATATGCTGAATAGATGAATGAATGAATGAATCATACTTGTAAGAGAGTTGTACAGAATTTCTCGCCATCTTTTGTCCACTGTGGTATGACGCCTATCTTCACAGCGAGTACTCCACATCGTGACGTTCTGAATCATCAGAAAATACAATTTAGAAGTCACTGTCAGAGTCGCAGACTATCACTATTACTCCAATGGACACCAGGTGGCACCAGGACATTCATTGTTCATTGTCATCAATCAACACCTGATCAAAAAGACTTAATAACTCTCATAAAAAGACTCATAAATGGAATGAATTATCAGCGAACTGCCTTCCCTCTAAAGACAAAACTATGAGAGCATGGCAATTGGTGACATCGATAATTCTCCTACTGGGGTTTCAATCACAAATGTTGCGTTAAAAGGCATTAACTATCCAACAGTCAGCCATTTTGCTGTCAAACAAAGTGATCACATATATTGAGACAGCTGCTACGTCAGCAGTTACAACCATTTTGTAGGAGCAACCATTTGACCTCCAATTCAACTCCACAATGTCCAATGCTAAATCAGCCAAAGGCAAGAAGGCGATAGCTTTCTAAGAGCAAACATATAATGTGGCCAAAATTAGAAAGAGTGAAAACGAGAGAATGAAGAAGAAGAAGAAGAGGAAGAAGAGCGAACTTTGTCGTCCATTGGTTCCTCTGCCATGGTCCATCCTTCAACGGACTCTCTCTGAGTTTGTCCTTGTAGCGATCAACGACCGTCTGCTGAAGGAACTCCTCGTTCTCTGCTGTCAATTCCTTTCTCCTCCAATAGGGAGACAGCGTTCGAATGACGTGCCATGGTCGTCGATGGCAACTGCGTTTGTTCTCACGAATGAACTGCAATTGGACGGCAGCCGCTCTGCACAAAAATCAGTGCAAGCTACAGAGAACATCTGGGACTCATTAATAATTATAGCAATTCTGCAAATACTGTTTTCACTGATTGTAAAGATCTTCCCAACTTATGAAATGCTTCTCTGACCTCCCCTCCCATGATATCTTGACACGATTCATCTGTAGCGACTAACTGTGTTGTCAACATTGTTAATCATAGAAAGCTAACACAACTATAATGTCTTGTGCTCGAACACCATTACCTACTATGGTGTAGAGATGGACTGAAGGGGGCTCTGAAACACTGCATGACTTAGACTGCATAATGTACTGATGAAAACAGTCTGAATGCGTGAGATCATGCTTCTCCTTGCCCATAGTTTATCAGTGAACAACAGAAGTTCGTGACCCATTCCCCGATTTTGCTTAGCAACACAATCTTATTTGAGAATGAAACAGATAATTCCAGAAGTCTGAAGTGCATTACGACATTTAAGACAGAATGATTTGACAAATTGGCAAAGGACTTGCGGCCTGATGAAAACAGACAGTTACTACTTGAGTTTTGCATAAATAGCCTAGGTGCAAAGTCACCTTGGATTAGGGTTGTTAATACCGTTTTTTGGGGCAAGCCAGTTACCGGATTTTTAAAAAATGGTTTTAAACCGGTTACAATTGGTGTTCTTAGACAAAATTTTCTAAATTGTCATAAAAGTTTTGTAACACAACTGTGGATGTTATATTATGTATAACATGTCGCAAATCGCAATGCAGCATAAACAAAGTTGTCCCACACATCACACTTATTAATGCGACTAGCCATGTTGTAAAGCACCAGTTAAATTTAGAGCTGTGTACCGATTAATTGGCCGGCCGATTAATCGAGGCGATTATAAAAATATTGGCAAGATAATCGGCGCTGATATTAAAAAAAAAAATTTTCATTTTATAGTATTATTTTTAGTCTTTCAAGAGCAAAATGACTACAGCAAAATCATTGGGTCTGTGAAGGACAGCATTCTGTTAATTTGCCATAGCGTGGGAAACTCTGGTTTCAACCAGGGCTGTTAATATCGCGATAGAGTATCGTGATACTTTGGTATGGGCGATCTTTTTGCAGTATCGCAGGGTGTATCGCGATAGTTTTGTTTGGTCAGTATCACGATACTTTTTTTAGCCAGTCATCGATACGTGATACCAATACTCTTTTCACACCGTAATAACAAATTTTATAATTTCTCTTCCACATGAAATCTTCGCGATCAAGAAATGGTGAGTAATAAATCATCGCACTCAGATTGAATATTGTCTCTTCCTCACAGAACTGCAGGGGCAGGCATGTACCTGAATAATTTCATGCCTGTTAGATTTCAAGCCTGCGGGCTGCTAGGGTAGAACTAGTTTAAACCGGTTGCTAGAGGGGTTGTGGTCTAGGCTTATCCAGAGTAAGGAATGTGGACTGGCTGACTGACTAGATGGGACCAAGATTACTCCAGTATTCTTGAAATGGGACTGCGTGGCTGGTTGACCACTGGGCCAAAGGCTTACAGAGGTGACTGGGCAAAGCAGAAAGACAGGTGAGGGATGTGAATGAGAGAGAGAATCAGGTAGACTGATCTCTCTCTCTCTCTCTCTCTCTCTCTCTCACATCATCCTTGTCATGGATGCATTGTTAAATAAACTTATTACACATGCACACACCAGAAAGAGAGGTGAGATACGGTGATACAGTCTAGAGTTGAAGAGTTAGCTTATATAGTATAGTAAGACATTTTAGCAGACGGACCACTTTATTTGGCCTGAGGTCGACGATTGCCTCAGAGTCGTTTGAAGTGGCCGCGTACAGGCTCTTTGACTCTTATAATTAAATATAGTTAGAATTGTGAGACATTGCTTAGATTGTGTTAGATAATTTCAAAGAGATATATTAATATTGCCAAATCATTGCATTTGTAGTTATTTTGTACTAATATATAGAAACCTGTCCAATCAAATGTGGCCACGCTCCAGCCAAGGTGCTTTCCCTATTGTACTAACACCATGCAGGGCAGGGGCAAAAACTTCCTAGGCTAGAACCTGGACTCAGTAACCATGAGTCCTCGCTTGACCATCGGCCTCCTGGCATATGGACCTCTGCCTGCAGTCGACCCAAGATAGGTTAGACCCTGGAAATCTAGGTCAGGGTGGGAGTTCGTCACAGAATATAAAGAATCTATAAATAGGGAAACGATCTGATACAGTGTTTCCCCCTCTACGCACATCATTGAGTAGTAAAGTCAGTCCATATTCCATATTGAACGCTGGAGAGGTGCTCATCTCCTTTTCCTAGGCCCCTGAGCCGGCAATCGCAAGATCCTGGACATGGGGCCAGTGATATCGTAGGACTTAACCGTTTACTTCCCAGCTTACTGCTTGGTTACAGAGGCATGTGTTCGAAAACAACTTGCCCAAGGGTCGTCGTTACACGGAGTCGAACACGCAACCGCATGCTATGCGAGCAAGCGCATTACCGATAGGTCATCGTGTAGCACGCTTGAGTATTTTTTAAAATAAAAATTTTTATAATAATTGTAGTTATTCTGATTTTTTAAGTAAGAAATACTGTTGTAATTATACAGATCTTTGATTTGTGAAAATAATAATTGTAATTCTAGTTTACTGATTTAAACAGGAAACTTGCAAGTCAAAAAGTATTGGTAAAAGTATTGGTATTGCAATACTTTTAAGAAAAATTTTTGGTATTGGTATTGCAATACTTTTTTTGATGAAGTATTGGTATTGGTATCGCAATACTTTTTTCCAGCATTGTTAACAGCCCTGGCTTCTACTTCAGACCACCCAGTAACCATTGTGCTAGACTGCTAGTACCGTGGGAAAGTGTCTACAGCTGTAGCCTGTTGTGCAGAGTGAGTCATAGTGCCTGCTTAATTACCCTGGCCACAATCATGTCATTTTAGGCGAAATTGGCAAGTCGTAAAAGTGGCCTGTCTGGGGTGAGAATGGCATAATTGGCATGTTAGAAGAAGGCGTCTAGTTACATAGATTATCTTTCCTCTCCTCCGTCATGCAAGGTGGACAGCGGGCAGTGTGCCTAATCTGTATTGGCTGCCTAGGATTAGTCCCCAACTACATGTATACGTCTCCAACGAAGTAAGTGTTTGCTTCTATCACAACAATAAGCAGTAGCAGTAGGTCTATCTTTTAAAACTGGTCATCTTGGGAAACACAATGAAATAATGGGTAAAATAATCGGCTAAATAATCGGGGATCAGCAACCGAATAATCGGCAAAAAGCGATATCGGTATAATCGGCAAAAAGCGAGATCGGTACAGCTCCAGCCAAATTTATTTAAATGTTGCTTAAATGTTAATTTAAGGTTGTAGGCCTACTTATTTTGAACGGTAGCTATTCATGAACACATATAAAGTTGACCGGCTTGACAACCTTTTGTTCACACATAATGGTCCAGTCATCTCTCCTACTCATTAATTATTTGGCACCATTGCGTTCATCATTACCTCGTCTATCACAATCGCGTAGCCATTGAGGGCGGGGCCGATAATTAGGCCACAGCCACCTAATGATTGACGTGACCTCCTGCTACAATGAGCGGCTCACCCAACAGACAATCATTAATTAATGCACACCTACACCAAGCCTGCACCATCCTTCAGCCCAGACCTGACCTGTCACTCATTATTTTTCGTTTATTAAGAATGAACTGCATGCCATATTGCATCATGCGTGAAAACAACGAAAACACACAAATAAAATTCATTTATTTATTTTTATATTTCAATGCAATAATAATAAAGAAAAAATAAAGAAATTCGAATACCGGTTTGCAAATGTCAGAAACCGGTTACTGTTTTAAAAACCGGTAACCGGTTATTGTTTAACATCCCTACCTTGGATGGATGTCCCCAATTTCCCATAATGATTGAAGTTGCAGGGATCTTTTGGGGGGTGAGTAGCAAATCGCCGAAACCCGAATCCCCAAAACTGATCCCCGAAAACAAAGCCAGATTGATGAAAAAGATTATGCTTAAATGGAAGCTGGATCGATGAAAACAATTCGTGCAGACAGTTAAGCGTTTTTCAATAGTACATTGCTGTTCTCGGGAAGGCCTTTTGGCCTTTTCAGCGTTTTCGGGGATTCTGGTTTCGATGATTCGGGTTGATCCCCTCTTGAGTCAACAGAAGCGGGTGCGTAGCGAATCGCCGAAACCCGAATCCCCGAAACTGATTTCCGCCATATCCCCGAAAACGAAGCCGGATTTATGAAAAGGATTCTGCCTAAATGGAAGCTGGATGGATGAAAAGAATTCACGCAGAAGCTGGATCGATAAATGAATTGCGCTTTTTTGTGACAGTTTAGCGGTTTTCAGTAGTACATTGCTGTTTTCGGGGAATCGGGCTTTTTGGCCTTTTAAGCGTTTTCGGGGATTCGGGTTGATCACCGCTTGGGTCAACAGAAGCGCCTGATCCCGATAAAGAGACATTATTGAATCAGAAATCAGGATTCAGCCTGTGCTAAAGACTGGTAAATATTTAGTTGACAATTGTAACATACCGTGGCGCAATTTTTAAGTTTCTCAAAAGAGCGTTTTGCAAAACATTGCACGCTTGTGTAAGAATTAATCCACCTAAGGACGTCGCCATGCTGTTTCTTCAAAGGCAGCGAGGTTTCGCCACAGGCTATGTATCTAAATCGAGTCGACGTTGAGATGTACAACGCCGTTGCTGCTTACAAATCTGGATGTTCCGGTCCTGTAGCAGTGTATCTGAAAAAGGAGGGTGGTGATGCAAATGATCTTTGTTATCACACGGGATCGTTAAACTGAAATAACTAATCCAGCGAGGTGTAATGACAATAATCATAAATAATATGATATGATATCATTATAATGAGTGGTTATCGCTAACTTTTACAGCGATAAAGTTTTTCAGTAAAATCTGTCTCATATTCGATGCATATTATAGGGCCTACTAAGTAAAGCTTCGACTACTTATGTAGATTTGCATTTAGTCATTCCAACTAGATTTTAATTACGACTCGAATAAAAAAATTATAACCAATGCCCTCAACTTAGTATACCTAGACCCTCTGGCTCTTTGGAACGGCTTTACAAAAGATCCCCACCAATTCGCTCATCCTTTTTTCTCGTCTGTTAATAGGTTAATGATTCAACATCACCTCTTCTTGCACTCACATCACTATCCATTCGCGTCTGAAAGACGAACACTTCAAGGCTCAAGCAATCCTATCCAGATCCCAATCCCTTTATTTTATTTTAGTAACATATTACTTTACCGGTACACGTACACGATCACCATCATCAGAGGCTACTAACATATAGGGCGGCTAGGGCCTACTATGGAAGCACCATGTTGTCTCCTCGGTTTGACCTCATCGGTTTCTGAATTGACACCTAAACGAAACGAAAAGCTTGGTTTGAATTGGCCGTAGTTAAGCTGCTTTCTCAGACATGGCTTTTGTGGGCACTGAGAAAATTGTCAAAGATTAACATTACATTGCTTTACAATATCGCTTTTCACAAGATGACGCTCTGCAGCCAATATTAACAATATCATAATTGTGTAGAATTATCTAATTGTGGTCTGTGTTTCATTGGCACCGCACATGATGGTGATGAGGCGCATTTATTATTATGTCCATGTCAGTTGATTGGATTGCAGTGTAAACAAGATTTTCGCTTTTAATTCGGATTGATTGAGATAAGAGGGCGATTACCGCAAATAGTGAAATCTGCGATTTCGTCCATATTAAATCAGATTGTGGTTTTTGTTGTCTTACGGTGAAAATGGCAGAAAAGGATTATTCGCCGCTTAGCGCATCTTGCGTTAGAGCATTGAACGACAAATTGTACGAAAAGAGAAAAGTTGCCGCCTTGGAAATTGAGAAGTAAGCAGAATTAATATGTCATCTGCAATTATTTGATATGAAATTAATTGATTTGACACTCGATCATAAAACGAAGATGAAATGAAGAAGACATTGGTTCTCATCAACGACCGATTTCGTTTTCTATTCTTCACTCATACATTTCCTGGGATCAGCCCAAATCATCGAAACCCGAATCCCCGAAAACGCTGAAAAGGCCAAAAGTCCGCTTCCCCAAAACAAAAAATGCAGTATTGAAAAACGCTTCACTGTCTGAAAACAGCGCAATTCTTTCATCAATCCAGTTTCGGCGTGAATCCTTTTCAACGATCCAGCTTCCATTTAAGCATAATCCTTTTCATCAGTCCCGCATTGTTTTCGGGGATACGGCGGAAATCAGTTTCGGGGATTCGGGTTTAGGCGATTCGCCACGCGCCCCATTTCCTTAGCTCAGGCGTATGTTGTATCTGACGAGACTGATAATTTAAATAATACCTAGCGCAAATCGTAGGAACCGCTGACATATAACGGCTTACTTTAAAACAACGTACGTTATGCAGCTTAGACTCACAGAGTTGCTGTTGATTGCAGAATGGTGAAAGAATATATGACAAACAACAATGCAGTTCAAGTGAAGAAACTGCTTCGTGTTCTTGGCCAAGAATTCGCTCTGGCACAGAACGCAAACAGTCGCAAGGGCGGACTGATCGGACTTGCGGCGTCTGCCATCGCCCTTGGAAAGGTCGGGTCAGAGTTCAGGTCATTATAGGATTTTAGAATGACTCATTAAGCATTATAATGGAGGGAGTTGTACTCAATAAACTCCCCTTTGCCATCCATCAGCAGATGTCACATGTAAGCACAACTCACCTAACACGTGTTATGTTTAACATCTTGGTACATATGTTCCCCACGGTCAGGTTTTGATTAAATTTCAATTCAATCCTGTTTATTGTAGCAAACAGCATTCAATGCACAAACGATGCAGATGTAAAGCAAGGGCTACAAAAGGAGGTCAAAAAGGGAAGAGAATGTTAATGTAATCGTGCATTTATATAGCACCCTTTCAAGACATCTACTCAGAGGCGATCAAGAAGGTCTTCCTTTTATTACAAACTCAACGACTGATTGTCATTGTGTGGTAGGTTGATTGTCAGGTTCATGTGTAGAGTTTAGTGGTTTGGTCTTACATAGCCTCACAGGGTCTATTCAAAGTGTCTGGTTACAAGGTCTGGTTATAGGACTTCAGAGATGAAAGTCTGAACTTATAGAGGTTGACCTTTAGGTTTGACCCTGCTTGGCCGTGACTCCTTCTAGGGTTTGTTATTGACGTTGCTTCTTAGAGACCAGAATTGATGATTGCTGATCGAAATGTTCTTTATCTGTGTGTTGTCTGTTTGTTGTAGGATTCTCCTAATTACATAAACGACCTCGTTAAACCAGTCCTCACCTGTTTCTTCGACTCTGACAGTCGAGTCCGTTACTATGGATGTGAATCGCTTTACAACATCATAAAAGTCGCTCGATCAGCCGTTCTGCCTTTCTTCAACGACATATTCGATGGACTTAGTAAGGTAAGGATTCAGTTGCAATAGATTGAAGGCAAGTGGATGTCTTCTTCTGACTTTTTTCAAAGTTGTCTGCTGTATATTTGCTCAGCGCTGCGTCTGTCTGTCGATGACCTTTGCATTAGATACAGGAAGTTGGAAAAGCATTGAAAGCTTGTCGAATAATAAAGATAGGCAGTCTGAAAAAGACTGGTCAGTCTATATCCATATGAAGCAGCCATTGTTTGACTGGTTGAATGGTCTGATGGTCATCTCCGTCTCTTCTTTTACTCTTTTACCTCAGATTTCTTTTACTTTTCAGCTCGCAGCAGATCCAGACCAAAATGTTCGCAGTGGATCGGAACTTTTGGACAAACTAATGAAGGTCTTATTTCGATTTCTATAATTATAGGAATTTATAGATTATTATCTGTTTTTGCCAATCTATGTACTTGTTCCTTAACTCACCTTTTGATTCCATTCGCAAGTGTATATATCATACTGATGCATCAAGTGGGACAGATACTTCATGACCTCATTGACCCCTTGACCTTTGAGTTAAATTCACGAAATATTTTATTTCAATGATCCAACAACAGCTGTTTAGAGATGTGTCCTCACAAAAATACAACACGCACATCCTCTTTCTTTTCCATTGCATGCTAGCTTCTAGTTATTTGATTTACCACTGTGAGGTACCTGTTGTCTGTTGTACCTGTTGTCTGTTGTACCTGTTGTCTGTTGTACCTGTTGTCTGTTGTACCTGTTGTCTGTTGTACCTGTTGTCTGTTGTACCTGTTGTCTGTTGTACCTGTTGTCTGTTGTACCTGTTGTCTGTTGTACCTGTTGTCTGTTGTACCTGTTGTCTGTTGTACCTGTTGTCTGTTGTACCTGTTGTCTGTTGCACCTCTGTTGACTGCTGAACCTGTTGTTTGTGAGTTTTGTGTATGTGAAGTATAGGTCATTTTTCAGTTGATTAATTTGTTGTATAATCTTCATTTTCTAGGACATTGTGACAGACAGCTGTGCCTTTGATCTTGTTGCTTTTATGCCGCTCTTACAAGAGAGAATTCTTACAAAGAATCCATTCTCCAGACAATTCATCGTCTCTTGGGTCAGTCTATTGTTTCATTTCTATCTCACACTTAATAATGAAGACCTCTGAGGAATTATTCAACGTCAGGTGAATGCGACAAATGGGTCACAACAGGTGAATGGGACAAATGATGTCAAACAGATCGTCGATGTTGCTTACAAGCCATGAAGGAGAAAATGAATATGGCATTATGAGTGAGTGTCTTACTGTCTTTGATTGATTATGGCTTGATTTTATTTTTGGTTTTATTTTTATTATGGTTTTATTTGATCTAATTCTGGTGCTATATGAATGCTGTCTATTCCAGGTGAAGACATTGGACACAGTTCCTGATATGGAGATGATCATTTTTCTTCCAGAACTTCTCGATGGACTCTTCCTCATTCTGGGAGACAACAATCATGAGATACGACAAATGTAAATTAATCTAAATTATGATTAATAAACAGATTTAGGGCAGGAAGGTTGTTCCAGTTAGCACTCATTGGATAAAGAAGTCCAGCTGATTATTTGTTATCTTAGCAAACAGAACGTCTACTGGTGATGACATCAATGAACTCACTCGATTTAACCATTGTTAAGACTATCCTATTTAAATGGGGGTTGGGTTGGTAGCACTTCTGAGTAAATGTCTTGAAGGGATGCTATATAAATCCTCCAAATAAATATAATAGAAATTGTCTGACTTTTCCTTTGGTAGAATAGAATCTATGTCTCAGAAGAGAGAGTAATTAATGTTACTTTGGCATTGGCAGTGCCTCATGGAAGCACCTCGACCAAACATCGCCTCACATTCTCGGTTGTTGGCCCTTCCACCTCGAACACACTCCCCTTAGAGATGCGACTGTTGCCGAGTAGACGTCTTAAAGGGGTGCTATATAAATGTAGAAATGAATGTATTTGTGTGATATTGAGAGTCTGATGTCACCTGTGACAGACGTTTTGTCGTCATGTACTTTTGTGCAGTCGTAGTTTTCTTCTGTTCAGGTGCGAAGGTGTTCTCGGTGAATTCCTGCTCAACATCGGAAAGGGAAAGAGCAAAGTGGAATTCCAGTCAATGGCCAACATTCTCGTTGTTCACAGCCAATCACAGGGTCAGTCGTCAATCCTCTTCCTCCTCCTCCTCCTCTTCCGTTGCTCCTCCTCCTCCTCCTCCATTTCCTCTCCACCTCCTCTTCCATTGCTCCTCCTCTTCTTCCATTGCTCCTCTTCCTCCTCCTCTTCCATTGCTCCTCCTCTTCTTCCATTGCTCCTCTTCCTCCTCTTCTTCCATTGCTCCTCTTCCTCCTCCTCTTCCATTGCTCCTCCTCTTCTTCCATTGCTCCTCTTCCTCCTCCTCTTCCATTGCTCCTCCTCTTCTTCCATTGCTCCTCTTCCTCCTCCTCTTCCATTGCTCCTCCTCTTCTTCCATTGCTCCTCTTCCTCCTCTTCTTCCATTGCTCCTCTTCCTCCTCCTCTTCCATTGCTCCTCCTCTTCTTCCATTGCTCCTCTTCCTCCTCCTCTTCCATTGCTCCTCCTCTTCTTCCATTGCTCCTCTTCCTCCTCCTCTTCCATTGCTCCTCCTCTTCTTCCATTGCTCCTCTTCCTCCTCCTCTTCCATTGCTCCTCCTCTTCTTCCATTGCTCCTCTTCCTCCTCTTCTTCCATTGCTCCTCTTCCTCCTCCTCTTCCATTGCTCCTCCTCTTCTTCCATTGCTCCTCTTCCTCCTCCTCTTCCATTGCTCCTCCTCTTCTTCCATTGCTCCTCTTCCTCCTCCTCTTCCATTGCTCCTCCTCTTCTTCCATTGCTCCTCTTCCTCCTCCTCTTCCATTGCTCCTCCTCTTCTTCCATTGCTCCTCTTCCTCCTCCTCTTCCATTGCTCCTCCTCTTCTTCCATTGCTCCTCTTCCTCCTCCTCTTCCATTGCTCCTCCTCTTCTTCCATTGCTCCTCTTCCTCCTCTTCTTCCATTGCTCCTCTTCCTCCTCCTCTTCCATTGCTCCTCCTCTTCTTCCATTGCTCCTCTTCCTCCTCCTCTTCCATTGCTCCTCCTCTTCTTCCATTGCTCCTCTTCCTCCTCCTCTTCCATTGCTCCTCTTCCTCCTCCTCCTCCATTGCTCCTCCTCCTCCTCCTCCTCCATTTCCTCTCCTCTTCTGCTTCTGCCTTCTCCTGCTACAATGAAGAGGTGTTATGCTGAGGTCATTTCCAGGGGCTGAGGTTATTTTATGATCCATCTTATTCATTCATTCGTTCTTTCATTCATTCATTCAATGCAAAGTTCGATGTAGCGCCCCTTCAAGGTTACTGCTGAGGAGCGCAAATGAGTTGAGCTTTGAGCAGAGAAAAGTCAGCCATTTCTATGATCAGTTGATGCATTGCAATTGGCAAAGGAGTTTCTGGTTTGTTTCTGATGATTGGAGGAAGTGATGTGTGATGTCGTTTTGGTTGATTGCTTCTCTTTCAGATGATTTGATTCAGTTCACAGCGATCTCTTGGCTCAAGGAATTCATTCATTTGTCTGGATTGGCGATGCTTCCGTTCGCTTCTGGAATCCTTGCATCCGTTCTTCCGTGTCTCGCTTATGACAACGAATCAAAACTCAGAATCCTTTTTGGCCAATAAACTAAATAATACAGTCTATGTTTTTAATTTCATGTGACTTATTCACTGGGTAAAGGACGGTGGAAAATGACTAATGGTCAGTTACTGAACTCGGTTCTGTGAGCACTTATGAGTCCAGAGTAAAGAACACGCCCTGTGTAATTGGTAAGCCAGAATAAAGATGAACCCAAGTGAAGATGAACCTGGGATAGAGATGAGCCCAGAGCAGAGATGTGTGTGTGTGTGTGTGTGAGTGAGTGCGTGTGTGTGGTGTATTCGAGAGATGAGCACGCGACATGTGATGATGATGAGATGATGAAATACTTTTTTTGCTTTCATCCAATGATGACGTCAACAGATGAAGACAGACAGAGGCCTTGTCTTGGCTTTGATGCTTTTGCAGACAATTGTTGGAGAAAGTTGAGACTGTTTGATAAACTGTTCATAAGCGTGTTGGGTGGAATTGGGTGTCACGGTGGGATTGGATGTCGCGGTGGGGTTGGGTGTCATGGTGGGATTGGGTGTCATGGTGGAATTGGGTGTCACAGTGCGATTGTATGTCGCAGTGGGGTTGGGTGTCACGGTGGGATTGGGTGTCATGGTGGGATTGGGTGTTGCGGTGGGATTGGATGTCGCGGTGGGGTTGGGTGTCACGGTGGGATTGGGTGTCACGGCGGGATTGGATGTCGCGGTGGGGTTGGGTGTCACGGTGGGATTGGGTATCATGGTGGGATTGGGTGTTGCGGTGGGATTGGGTGTCGCGGTGGGATTGGGTGTCACGATGGAATTGGGTGTCACGGTGAGGTGGGTGTCAGAGTGGTAGTGGGTGTCTGGGTAAATTTCATGTTATTTTCAGGAAAGTCATTAGGCATAGAAAGCAGTTGAATATTAATTATTGATGATAAAGCTAACTGATGACGTGGGTGTGTGTGTGTGTAGATTTCTTTCTTAATTAGTCCTTAGATATACGTGAAGCGGCCAAATCCGTGAATGATGGTCTAATGAAACTTGTTCAGGGAGAAGACGTAACAGTCGGTCAGTCAGTGGCAATTCCCTTCTTTACGCTCATATTATCGATTGAATGTACGTGTGTTGGTGATGGCTCAACGAAACAAAACTGGTGAGAGTTGGGTCGTCTAAGAAATGAAGGTAGCACATTGAGGATGAGCAATATGAAATGGATGATGCAATTGGTTGAAAATGAAATTACATTTGATTATGGACTGAGCAGAGATGGATGGATGGACGGACGGACGGACGGACGGACGGATGGATGGACGGACACAGGAAGAGGGTTCCAAATCTAGGTCTGGCAATCAAAAGAGTTGTTTGCTAAGAACATAGCAGTGTAAAGAAAGCAGTGTTTAGTTGTTTTTGGTCGTCCTTGTTATCAGCATAATCAAATTACATATAGTCACTGTGTACTTATGTTTAAACAAAAGAGTAATAACAACTGTAAATTTATTCTATTCTATTTACGGATTTATGAAGCGCCTCTCACAGTACAACCTAATCAGAGGCCCTCCCAGTGCGAGAAACCCCTAGAGAAAAGAAAAGTCTTAAGAGAACGAGCAGAAACAGTTGTGCTACTAGATAAGATTGCAGCACGAGTAACAGCAAGAAGGCTGTTCCATAGCAAAGGGTCAACAGAGGCATAGGCACGATGTTGAGCTGTGGCAGTTCTAGACTGCGGTACTAGAAGATCGTGACGGTCTAAAGAACGGAGAGGACGTCCGGTGGTAGCTGAGATAGGTTTCCTGATAAGTTCACATAGATAGAGTGGAGCTTGACCCAACAACGCTTTGAATGTAAGAATGAGAACTTTGAAATGAATCCTATCAGTCAAGGGAAGCCAATGAAGATGTTGAGTCATGAAAGTAGAAATATGTGAGAAACGTGGAAGACGGGCGATCAAACGAGCAGGTAAATGATCAAAGACGCAGATCGTCGGATGGCGCGTAGTCATCGCAAATGATAGAAGCCGGACCGAGAGAGATTAGAGATATGTGCAGAGAAGGATAGAGTACTGTCCAAGGTGACGACCAGATTGCGGACATTTGTAGAGAAACTAAACTGAGGGAACTGCTTGGCAAGTAAAGCGTAATCAAGTTTAAGCAGCTGCTGGTGGGTGCCCAACCAGATCAATTGAGTCTTGGAAGAATTGAGTGAGAGACGGTTTGAGGACATCCAACAGTTGAGATCAGCAGAGAGTGATTCAATAGATTGGAAAAGAGCAAGTTGGTTGGAAGTGGAGCCGTGCACGAAGGCCTGAACATCATCAGCGTAGAGGTGACCTGACGTCGAGTGCTTTCCAAAAAGGCGAGGAATATCAGCTGTAAACATGATATATAGAAGTGAACCCAGTATTGATCCTTGAGGTATGCCAAATTGAACAGGTACCCAAGAGCTGCGGGAGTCACCTAGGATGATCATTTGGGTACAATCAGTAAGATAAGAGCGAAACCAAAGAAGAGGGAGACCACTGAGACCAAAGGATGTTTCAAGGCGATGCAGAAGTATATCATGGTCTACCATATCGAATGCTGAAGATGCATCAAAAAGTGCCAAGAGAGTGACATGGGACTTATCCATTGCTGAATAGATGTCGGATAGAAGAGAAAGAAGAGCAGTTTCAGTTGAGTGGTTGGCTCTAAAACCTGATTGTCTGGGAGGTAGAAGACCAGATTGCTCAAGGTAAGGAAGGAGCTGTAGAGAAACAAGTCGCTCTAAAGTCTTTGAGAGAAAAGAAAGATTTGCTATAGGTCGATAGTTTTGGCACAAGCTAGGAACCAGGTTTGGCTTCTTAAGAGTGGGAAAGACATTAGCCTGCTTCTGGGATGTTGGAAGGATACCTTCAGAGAGAGACCTATTAAACAGGTACTGCAGGAAGGGGACAATGTCATCTAGTACTAGTAACATGATAATGTTAATAGTGATACTGTTATAATAATGAGAGTAAATGGGATAATTATTAACGTGAGTAATAATAAGACCATTTAAGTGTTGATGCAACAGAAGAAATGTTGCTGGATGTAGATATTATGATATTATGTTGTAACATTGAAGAATTACTTTCAAGATGGCAGCTGTAGATGATGGATGGCTGAGGAAGAACTATGAGAATGGAGGAAGATGTAAGAGAGCGGCTGTCTTATATCGATTGTCTTTTTCATCTCTTGTCTCTTATTACATTGATTGTCTTTTACATTGATTGTCTTTTAAATACAGTAAACAAAGTTGAAAAACCAGTTTCACCGTCTGAATCAAAAGCAGCAGAAAATCATTTGGATGCATCTTCTACAGAGTGAGAACTTCTGGACATCTGACTCTAATTCATTTCTAAATTCTAATACTTTAACATTCAAAGAGTTTTCTGCCATTACTTAACACTATAGAAACAATTGCTTCATTTTCCTCTTACAATATATATTTAGTTAATTATGTAGTATTTATGAAATAAATGCACTTCAATGCACTTGTCTGCTTTGTTCTCAGAAGTTGCCATATTGATCACCTGACTTCAGTGGTTTAATGTTTTCTTTGTTTCTATTTAATTGGGAACCTTCTTCACTCTTTCTTCTCGCTACAATTGTTTTCAGGTTACACTAAATTTGTTAAAATTAACTGTAGATATTGAAATATTTCCTGTTGAAGCTTCTTTTAATTGATTTTGTAGATTTCCTCCTTTAATTAGAATTTACAATTTTATCTTTTTTAGATGACAACCATTACTTTTTATTGAGGAGATTATGATTGATTTGTTAGAGTGCTTGCCTTGTGACATTGAGACTACGAAGGCTTGCAGTCTAATCCTCCTTTTCCTTCTCCTCCTCCTTCTCCTCCTCCTTCTCTTTTTCCTTATCCTTCTCCTCCTCCTCCCCTCCTCCTCCCGCTTCTCCTCCTCCTCCTCCTCTTGCTCTTCCTCCTCTTCCTTCTCTTTTTCCTTCTCTGAGATGATGGTTGGTGCATAGGGACCTCCTCCTCCTCTTCCTCCTCCTCTGAGATGACGGTTGCTGTGTAGGGACCTCCTGCTCCTCCTCCTCCTGCTCCTCCTCCTCCTGCTCCTCCTCCTGCTCCTCCTGCTCCTCCTCCTGCTTCTCCTCCTCCTCCTCTTGCTTCTCCTCCTCCTCCTCCTCCTGCTCTTCCTCCTGCTTCTCCTCCTGCTTCTCCTCCTCCTCCTCCTCTTCTTAGACCTTCTTAGGCAAAAGTCTTTCATTTGCAATTACTCAGCGACATCGATTGATGCTCTGTTGTTCAATAGTAGCGCAGCTTAATAATAATTGTACCAATAATAATAATAATGATAATAGTAATAAAACCAATAATAATAATGATAACAACAATACCAGTAATGACAATAAGAACAATACCAATAATTATAATAATAGCGATAAAAATAATAATAGAAAAAAACGATGATTGATATCATTTGATTGTTGAGTATATCTGCTAAATCATGTAATATTCATTTGAGTTTGTTTTGTTTCTTGTGTTCTGTTAGTAAGCCATTGTTGGAAGCAGTCGTTCCCCAGCTCGATGTTGCGTCTGTTGTGGCTGTATTAACACGACAACTTCTGCACGATTCAATGCCAACTCGAATGACGGCTCTTCGCTGGATCTACCACCTCTTCACTAAATTACCAATAAAGGTCACTCAACCATTTGCACTCTTCTCAACTTTCACTTCTTTTATTAGAAGACAACTGTTAGGTGCTGCAGTGCTTGTCTAGAGAAATGCAATCATATATTTATATTAATGCACATATTATAAAATTATAAATATATCTACACACACACACATGCACACACACACACACACACATGCACACACACACATGCATACATGTACATGCATCCATATATTTGTATGCATGCCTATAGCTGCAACGACTTCTAAGATAAAGTCCAGTTTATACGTTGTTAGATGGAAAAATGTCTTCTTTGGTTAAGTCGCTTATGGAAATCATTTCTGTGCTACTTTTATGAGTCATTTTTATCTGTTCACTCGAATAACTAATTTTGATTTTGTGTTTTTCGTTTAATTTAATTCTAATTTTTTATGGAAAATGTTCTAAACTTAGTTGCTGCATTTGTTAATGTAGGTCTTTTAGCATTCAGAAGCTTTTACAGTAATTTTTATACGTGATGAGAAGAATGAAAGAAGACAAAATCATATCAATTGGTTTTATTTGGATGTTTCTAGATGTTTCTGCATGTTGAAGAACTGTTTCCTCTGCTGTTGAAGACCCTTTCAGATCCAGCAGATGAGGTGAGTCTAAATCGTCCACTCATGTTCACAGTTGACTCAGACTGTCGATTCCATTGAGATAGGCAACCTCAACTGTGACTTGTCGACCATCTGCTAGAACCACCCTCCTGGAGCACCTTCTTAGAACCACCCTCCTGGAATCACCCTGCTAGAACCACCCTCCTGGAATCATCCTGCTAGAACAACCGACCTGGAGCACCCTCTTGGAACCACCCTCCTGGAACCACCCTCCTGGATCCACCCTGCTAGAACCACCCTCCTGGAATCACCCTTCTGGAACCACCCTGCTGAAACCACCCTCCTGTAACTGTGTTCTATTGTATTTGATTCTGTGCAGCAAAGATTCTCAAACTGTCTTAACACTTAATTGTAAAACTTTTAGATGAGATGGATTCCCAAGGACTCTGCACTTTTGTGACCAATATGAAGGTGCTATATTAACTATCTTGCATACACACACACACACACACACACACACACACACACACATATATATATATATATATATATATATATATATATATATGAAATTGGGCATTGTGCAGTTGGTGTGATGTTTGTTGGTTACAGGTCGTGATCCTTGACCTGAAGGTCTTGGCTGAGATATCTTCCAGTCCGGCTGGGTCGAATTTTCCTCCTCCCAGAAGTTCATCGTTTCTTCTGTCGGCTGACGTTAAGAACCACATCCAACCGTCGCATAATCTGAACGAATACTTCACTTTCTTTCTCATCAGTCTCCTCAAACTCTTCAGCACAGATCGACAGCTCGTCGAGGAGAGGGGATCATTCATCATTCGGTATTAAAACAACACAAATGCACACGTTAATCACCACTCTAATTTGATGACTTTGTTAATTTACTGGATTTGTTAGATGTAATTAAATTAATTTAAAGATGAATTGTAGGGAAGAGAAGAGATTTCTGATGCACTTTGTAGAACAATTCTTTAGAATTTTTTTTCCTGATCTTTAGAGTGAAGTTTTCTATCTAAGGTCATTAAACATTCATTTCGATTAATTATCTGTGACAATCTGTATCGATCCAGTTACATATTAATTACCTGTGATAATCTTTATGGACCCAGTTACATATTAATTACCTGTAATAATCTGTATTGACCCAGTTACATATTAATTACGTGTAATGACCTGTATTGACCCAGCTACATATTAATTAGCTGTAATAATCTGTATTGGCCCCTGTGTTAGCCACATTTATGCACTCACCTAATCTGAGCTACTGATGTAATGTGCTTAGACATACATTCCTAGATCTACGTATTTATGTGTGATAGCATTTCTTTGGAGCAATTCCTTGAAGAACGTTGAATGAGTGAATGATTAATTTGATTGTAGAGAGCTGTGTCTTCTTTTGAATCCCAAGGACATCTACAGCTGTTGTTCAGAGATCCTTGTGCAAGAGGAAGACATGGTCTTTGCGTCTCGCATGATCTGCACCCTCAGTACAATCCTCCTCACGGCCACCGAACTCTTTGAACTCCGAATGGAACTCAAGGAACTGAAAACAGTCGTACGAAATCCCCTTGGAAATTTCCAAGCAATTACTGCTTTAATTTACTCAGTCTTGGAGTCATTGATGTTTGAGTTAAGGACTGAAGACATATGACAGTCATTGGGAAAAGGTTAAGAGCAGGAGGGAAGTATTTGTGGGTTTAGGTAAGTGAGTAGGCTTTAAGGTAGTTTGGCTGGCATATGACCTAAGGCAGCGTTTCCCAATCTTTTTTGGCCGTGGAACCCTTTTGATATTAAATTTTTGTGGCGAAACCCCCGTCCAAAACTAAACATGTTCTGTTGTAGGTACAAATGCTTGAGAATGCAGATAGCTATAGGTTAATAATACCTAGATTAGATCGAAGAAAACACACATATCGATGACAATGACATCTGAATTCTCTTTCATATAAAGTTATAAACAGATGTTAAGCAAAAGACCCTCCTGTGAATAATACGTATAATTTTAGTGTAAATTGTCTGAAGCGTATTGTTCATACTGAAAATCTATTGTTCGTAACCCTTATCTTAACCTCACGGAATCCTCTGGTTCTGCGGATCACAGTTTGGGAAATGCTGACCTAAGGTATATAATATAGTTGTGGTTTCTGCTTGTTACCAGTTGAGGTAACTGCAGTGCTACAGATTGTACAGCATCTATTTTTATGGTAAGATAAGTAGAGAGACAGACACACAGACTGATGGATTGGATTCATCTCTGATCTGTTTGTGTTGTAGGCCAGTTCAGACTTATTTGTCTGTCTGTATAAATCGTGGTGTCACAACGCGGTGTCGACAGTTGCGCTCTGCTTTCTCACTCAGAACTATCGTCACGCTTCTCAGCTGCTCAGCATTTTGTATCCTTTGATAATTCATTCTCATTCTTCTTTTTCCTTTGTTAATTCATTCTCATTCTTCTCTTTCCTTTGATAATTCATTCTCATTCTTCTCTTTCCTTTGATAATTCATTCTCATTCTTCTCTTTCCTTTGATAATTCATTCTCATTCTTCTCTTTCCATTGATTGCAATCATGAGAAGTAGATTAAAACTTTTATATTTGTCAGGAAATTGAAAATATATTGCATTTAAATCTGAATATTGATATCATCTGTGTTGGTGCAATAATTATACGTTTACCTGTAAAACGTTTCTCTTTTCACAAACAATGTTAAAGATTGCAGGACTTCAACTGGTACTAGCTTTGGCATAAGCGTTTTATTTCAATTCTGCCCAAGGCTTAATCTTTTCAGATTTAGGATATGACTTGTGAACAGTTAAACTCTCAACTTCAACTGAAAGATGCAAAATTTATGTTGTAATTCTAGTTGCTATTTGTGTTGATCTTGTTTTTCTCCTGATTCAATGTATTTCAACAGCGGTGACCTCGAAGTAACCGTTGACTTTCTCACAGAAATCGATAAACTTGTTCAGTTGATTGAATCACCGATATTTACCTGTAAGTCCAAACAGACATAGAGAAATGATTCTGTTTGTGGAGTTGTTTTAGTAGGTGTGATAGTTTTTAAGTAGCCCCACTATATTATGGAAAGTATGATGGTGACAAGAAAGTTTCTTGAACAAATTCTGTGTTACAAAGTGAATGTTAGAGTAATGAGTCACTTCGTGTGACTGTCGTCATGAATTTTAATAGAATTCACAAAACTTTGGAAAATTCAGTTAAGTTGGATGTTGATGTGAGATGTTGATATGAGATGTTGATGTGAGATGTTGATGTGAGATGTTGATGTGAGATGTTGATGTGACAGTGAACATCAGCCACCAAGTGACTTTGTTACGTTATTATGAGATTGGTTGGATGAGGTTTCTTTGGAGAAATTATTATTTTCTTGTTGAAAATGGATGGAGCATATAATTGGATCTTGTAGTTTCATGCACTTGTTGCATAATGTATGAAGACAATTAATATATGCATTTTAATGATCTAAGAGACGAAGTGGAATCAGAAAAGATAGTTATGATGCAGCAGGTCGCAAGTGATCGTCAGAGTAAGAAATGTTTTCTATTTTGCTTAGATCTTCGGCTGCAGTTACTCGATGAGGCTCACAATCATTATCTACTGAAGAGTCTCTATGGTCTGTTGATGCTCCTTCCACAGAGCGATGCTTTCCACATTCTCCAGCACAGACTCCAATGCATTCCAAGCATCCAGTTCTCATCCGTCGAGACGAGGTAACCCACCGATTATCACTCGGCTGTCTTCTTCCTCTTCGTTCAGTTCAGTGGGTTTAAGGCAATCCAGTCTTAGTCCTGTGGTTCATATGATATCATTATTATAATGCATACATTGCTATCTTGAATCGAATGAATTCAATGAAACCATTTCACAAAGCACGAGTCGAAAGACTCAATCGTTGGTCACGATGAAGTGTAGAGTCCAGAGTCAAGACTCCTTTTCTGTTGATAAATCCATTTAGATGAGGGAAGTAAAAAGTTTGACTATAGTGGTTTGAAGCAAACTAACCTCATTGCAGTCAGATAATAGTTGAACTAGTAAGCAAAACCTGGTGATACATTCAGACCTATGCAGTATGCTTAATCTAGTTCACTGTTCCTAAACAACATAGACTTGTAGAGTCTTCGTTTGTCTTCTTCTCCGTCCATGATATTCTCTGCATCTTCCACTATATCCACATTTCGCATGCGGTGATCTTCTTCTCCATGTTCTTTGTCATTGTCCACGTCTCGCAGCCATATAGTACTGTAGGGAAGATCATTGCTCTCACTAATCTTTTTTGTGTCTATGCTTATTATTATTAATAATATACTAATATTTATATAAAGTTTAATCTTTTGATACTTTAATAATCATTAATATGCAATTTATGTTGCTGAATATTGTTAGCAAGTTTATCGATGTTCAGTTGAAGATTAGTTGTAGCCAGAATCATCAGTCCATTCAAATTGGAATCAATGAGCCGTGAACTGTACTTCTGTTGAGTTTCTCGTAGATAATAGTGATTGCTGGCTATTCATTCCTTTCTCTTTTGGGCAATAAATTTCAGTCGTAAATCCGAGCCCATTAGATACTTATTGACCAAATCTGCACGACTACTGTTGAAGTGTCTTTCGAATTGGGATTCAAATTGTACTTTTTTTTAAACTAAAGTGCTGAACCCACAATTTAAGCATATTGGCTCTCCGTTATGACCAAGAATAAACAATAATTATAGGCCTAATTGCATAGTTGCACACATGTGTTGGACATAGACTAAAGAACTTGCGTGAGAAAGAATGCTTAGGTATTAGCGGCTGCTTGCAGGCACTAGTTGTAAGTGCTGTAATATGCCAAGCAAATTTCTGTCGACAGCAACGTTCTCTGTTGATAAAAGCTGTCATTAAACTACGGATCCATCCATGCTGCCATAGACTTACTTCGTGACTACAGATGTACTAAAAACATATGTCAATGTTAAAATTGAACTACAGTAGTACATTTTATGTTACCTATAAATGTCAACAAATCATAATAATTTATTATATAAAATATTTATTATTCTGTCAAATATTCATTTTTGCACATATATTTTTTTATGTTATAGATTTGCCTACAATGACCGCATTTATTTAATCTCTTCCTTTCTTCATTTTAGACTTGCCTACAATGACAGCATCCATTTAATCTCTCCCTCTCTTCATTTTAGACTTGCCTACAATGACCGCATTCATTTAATCTCTTCCTTTCTTCATTTTAGACTTGTCTACAAGTTTAATCTCTTCCTCTCTTCATTTTAGACTTGCCTACAATGACCACATTCATTTAATCTCTCCCTCTCTTCATTTTAGACTTGCCTACAATGACCGCATTCATTTAATCTCTTCCTTTCTTTATTTTAGACTTGCCTACAATGACCGCATTCATTTAATCTCTTCCTCTCTTCATTTTAGACTTGCCTACAATGACCGCATTCAAGATGACCGATCGTTGCCAAAGAAAATTGATTTCGACGACCTGTTGCAATATTTCCGCGTTGTGCAAGAGAAACACCGCGCTCCACGAAGGATTCCACACAAAGTCTAATTCAACGTATGATCATAGAGTATTCATCACTTGAGTCTATTCCGAATCAAAAGATATCACTATTGATGTCCACTCACGTGTATACAGCAAGCGCCATCTGTCTATAAAACAGCGGAGTTAGTACATTGTCTAAGTCGAAACGTGTTCACAAAGTCTGTTGAAACGATATCCACGCGTGTGGATCTACTGCAGCTGGTTGTAACCCGGTCGAATAATGTTAAAAGATTTAACGTTAGTATATATTCAACTGATGAATCTATTTATAAGACAATTCTCCACTTATTTACTTCTAAGTGGTTGAATGCTGTTGTTTTAAGCTAATCAGTGACATGGAATGGAATTGGTTTTTAGAGAAATCGCTTAGTAAGACATGATTTAAGATATTATGAATTGCAGTCATCGTTTTAAGGACATTCCATGTATCTGCACTAGGACATTTATGTAGCTCCAGTTTGAAGATCTGAGAAGACTTCTGACGGACAATATGTCTTTCTCTCTAAATGCATTGTCGCTGTTGGCAGATCCTTTTATGCAGTCATTGACCAGTGTGAGTCATTGGGGTGAGTCATTGGGGTGAGAGTCATTGGGTTGGGAGAGCAAAGTACCCATCTATCTTTGCTACAGATGATGGTTCATTTCTTCTTTCTTTGTCTTCTGTACCGCATTTGGATCGAATGCCTTCTCCTCCCTCTTAAGGTAGAGATAGCATCTGATTCGATTGGGGTTCAACAGACTTTGCCTGTAGGTAATTTCTCTTTCTCTTTCCAATAACCTCCAATTTGAAGAGAGAATTTTCCCAATCACATTTGGCTAATTGTCACAATGTGGCGGCCGCTCTCAATGCAAATCATCAAACTATGCTAAGGTACATTTTGTGAATAGATTGGACATGTGTCGCAAGTCAGAAGAACTCTGCATCAATTGTCTCTTCACCTGGCAGTCCGCTTTCCAATGGATATGTCACCTCAGTTAATAACATATTTAGGTGACAAACACAGACAGATGCAGATTAGTGTCATAATGTCCAATTACAGTAAATATAAAGAAAAGGCTGAACATGTTTGATCAACATCTTTGTCTCATTTAATATTAAATTTTTTATTTTCCTTGTTAGTTTTATGAAACTATAGTATACATTGAATGACAAACAACTTGTTCTTTGTTTTAATGACCTACTTCTTCTGTGCCATTGGTCTTTGGTTTCCTATTATACAACTTCTTCTAAGTAACACTGAATTGATTTTTATAATTACTTCATCTGATCTGGATATTATAAATGTCTTCTTCCTACACACATGTTTCATTTCTTTGAATCAGCTGTTTTAAATGTTTAAACTATTGACCCCAAACAACCATTGATGGTTGTTTTAATGCCTTCAGCATTATACACCAGTAGATAATATAAGTTTTCCAAACCCATAAATTCCAGAGGTTTTTGTCCTTCCCAACCAAAGGAAAGCCAAATGATGATGGTCTAAATTCTCTGTCAAATAATATATTGTGGCACAGTGGCTGGTTGGTTAGAGCAGTCGGCCCGTAACGCTGAGTCAGCAGGTTCGACCTTTGTCCGAGGGGTCACTATGTAGGGACCTTGTGCAAGTCCTTCGCACACAATTGCTCTGCATTACAACTGCAGTTGCGTCGTCGAGACGTGTGTGCGCTTTCATTCAAGACTTGCCTAGTTGTATTGTATGTATATTTTCAAATGCATTCTGGGTCTTTTATGGCCATGTAAGTAAATCACTCCTTTAACCACAATCAATGATTGCTACCTTTGCCAGTTCCCAACACCTGGCCCTGTGAACAGTTCCCAACACCTGGCCCTGTGAATAGTTGAAACCTATTTCACTGTTTATCCCTTGCTGCATCTATAGGTCAATTCAAAGGATATGACTCATTTGCAGAAGTATCATTGCATGTATTAAATATGGATGTGGCTTCCAATATTCAAACTGACTGATTATTGAACAAGTCATATTTCAGCCTTAAACTGCTTAAGTTTAAAATCCATTTATTTAACTCAAAACTGTCATCCATAAATGTCATCACTACAAAGACTGTTCTGGCCTCAGCTCTTCCTAATGGATGTGAGATGCAAGGACTTTAGGATTCCCCAAAACAAGTAACATCTTCCCCCAACACAAGTGACATTTTCCCCCAAAATAAGTGGCTTCTTCCCCCAAAACAAGTGACATCTTCCCCCAAAACAAGCGACATTTTCCCCCAAAACAAGTGACAAAACAAACATTTGTGATTTCAATGGCAAGGCTTCTTAAACCAGAAACTCCAACCCACTCCACAACCATCAAAATGGCTTCAAACACCACAGTCTACCTATCGATTTTTATGACAGCCAAATCCATCTTATAAAAAATGGTCCACTAAACCAACAAATGGTGAATATCAAAGTCTCACACGTGGCAGTGCACAACAAAATCATTAACAAAAGATACATAATAAACCAATTAGTCAATATAGTGTCAAACTACACATTTTACAAGCTGAATCACGTAATTAATTATGCAATTAATTACATTTCATTAAGATTACAACTAGAATAATAAGTTTTGTCCAGTCATTAATGCAAATAATCATTAAACGCTAAACTAAGATAATCGCTGTGTGAACATTTTCGTCTCTTCTTAAAAAATATTTTTCAACTGAGACTGCGACCTGAAATGTACTTTGTCCATTGACTATTTCAAACCAGAATAACTCCACCTGAAAAATCTGTCGACTGGCATTCAACATTTGATGTCGAAATGGAAAGCACTGCTCAACAGGTTCTTTGATTCAGTTGCACCACCAGCAGAACCATCTCAACTACTGAAGCGATTCTATTTGACAAATAAGATCAACAGAAGATTACATGCAAGTTCCCAGAGAAGTATTCTGACCAAGACAGAAATTCTGTCTTATCTCACAATCTGTAGACTCGTCAAATGTCGCCAACATTTCAACAAATCAATTTCCATTTGCACTTTCCAGTCACTTGCAAATGAAGAAATTCATCAAGCTCCAACAGAAAAGTGATTCTGTTGTACTGATAAATGTCCAATAAGTCTACAAACAACGAATCAACTATCGAAGAGGACTAACACTCAGCTGCAACAATGAATTTGACAGCAAACGACTCTAGACAGCGCAATATCATGAAAGCATTGACCTCGGAAAGCGTCTGTATGTCAAATTGTCCACAAAAAAACTGTCATCAGAGAGTCACAGAAGAAGTTGCTAGTCAAGCGAAAGAGTCATCGGCATCAAGTAGAAAGAGAATCGAGAGGTCACTGGTGGTCGAGATCAGGGCCACGAAGAAGGAGTTGGTTGGTCTCAAAGAGCTGATCGAGGTCATCTTGACCGTCATGAAGACCCATCGGATCGCCAAATGACGAAGACGATCCCCCCGTCGTAAACTGATCAAAGAGACTGCTGTAGTCATCAGGAGGAGGATTGTATTGGATCAGTTCATTGCCTACAGACAAACAGAAAAACCTCTTCATTCATCGTCCACCTTTCAACTCTTACGCACATCAACTCTTACGCGCACACAACAAACGATGAATTGAAGATTCAAACATGATCACCTTACATGACCTCAATCGTACTGATCCATTGATTTCAAAACCACAACCTATGGACACCTAATCTCTTTCTAAGATCTATTTGTTGTCATCTGAGAGACACTAGATAACTCTTTTGTTACAATACATTACAAATACATCCAGTGGGCTGTCATCAAATTCTGTCCAATCTACATTTAAGCTTTGTACCTGCTTATAGTTGTTCGATATGGCAGCCAAGAGACAAGGGCGGCCTCTTACTAGGCAAGCCACCTTAGAGCCAGACGAAAGAGTTTCTTACCAACGACCGTTCCATGCGAATCGTTCTTTGGCTTCGACTTCTCTAATGCAACCAATTCGTTGTCTTCATCGCCATCGAACAACTGACAACATTGCAACAATAAAACAAACACCATTTACTTCATTCACACCATCCACTGGACTACAACACAATCAACCGAAACCATCGAACCTGTTACAACGTCTGCTTCAATACATCTCTGCAAATCTTACACGTGAACTGGTCAATTGCTCAACCAGCATCATCATCATACATTTGTAAATTAAATAGATTGCTTGCAGTAACAGTTTCAGTATCTCTATTATTAAAATACTTGAATTCACATTAGATGATCATTTATTATTCTAGATAAGAATGAATTCCAGGAACATAAGAAAACTGAGCTGAACATATTTCTGAAAAAGTCATTTTGCTCCATTTTGCAATTTGTTCACACAGAAGTGTCACAACAAACGACTGTAGAGGAAGAGTTTAAGGACAGACATATTTACATAAATCCATTCTCTCATTATAATAATACATTATTCGATATAATTATAACTATTATTAAAGAAACAAGAAATCCGTTTTTGTTGGCATGACCAGATGATCAGATGCTCAGATCTTTTCTGGGATAACTTTTTCTTTCATAGTCCCTTGACCTGGGTGTTACCCTTGACCTGGGTGTTACCCTTAACCTGGGTGTTACCCTTAACTCGGAAATTAGTTTCACCCAACATGTGCCCTAGTTCTTCTAAGCTGTTATTATTAGCTCAGCCAGCTCTCATCACGCTCTCGTGGTATTTGCGCATAAATAGACTGATCCTGCCCGATGCTTCTCCCTTGAGGTCCTAGGTCGACTCGATCGGGTCCTGGGTTGACTCAATCAGGTCCTGGGTCAACTCGATCGGGTCCTGCACTTGGCTGCTCAGTTCATCAGACAGCTTCCAAAATTCACCTTTGCATATAAACATGATGTCCTGCATTGGTCGCCTCTGATGGATTTAATGCCACTCTAGTCTTTCCAGTTGAACTCTTGGCTGTGTGCTCCATCCTACCTAACAAATCTCTGTCTTCTAAGTTTCCGACGTTGCAATGCATTGGGCTCTTTGCCCTGCGATGACGGCTGAGCTTCTAGTTTCACGAAATCACTTGGCTACACGGAGCATTCTCGGCTGTAGGCCCCTCCATCTGGAAAAATCTCCCATTGGAACTGTGTCTATTAATCCTCCTCATCATCATCAACCCATCTGGGATCTTATAAGTGATGCCAGTCCTCTTTCTTTAGTCAAGGCTTAGCTGTAAGTGCTACTTAGAAGGTTCTCTGAAGGGAAACTAAATCAATTCTCAAAATGAATGAATGAATGAATGAAGGAAGGAATGAATATGTTCAACCATCTGGAATAGAGCTAACGATGTGAAACAAATATATAAAAGTGATGATGAAAGAGAGCAACCTACCAGATTGGGAGTCGAGAGATAACCAGCTTCTGGACTAAAAAGCTGTCAACAGACAACAACATGAAAGGCAACTTAGAAACAACAACAATAACCCTAACAACAGCAGCAGCAGCAGCAGATCGTCTGTGCAACTGTACCAGATAAAGGAGGAATTGTCTTGACTTGTAAAACTAGTGTTGTTAATCGAAAATCCTATCATCTGTTCTGAAAACGTTTACTTTCTTATATTTACACAAACAAGAATAAATGTAATTATTTATTTAATTTTTGTTGTGATAATTAAAAAATTGCCAGAAAAAATTCATTCTGGCATTTGTTCAGTGACATTAATGATAGTTTTCATCCAACAGACGAGAACGTTATCTTTTGTTAAAAATTTGCCAATAAAATTTCAAACTGTACTAATTGAAGACGTCTGAGTTTAACTGATTCCTTCATTTTCTGCTCATAGTTGTAGTTGATATAGAAGAGCAATGAATGTGAAACAAATGAACAAGGTACCAACACTTTATGATGAGCTGCGCTGGTTCCCAGTCGCATTCATAACACTTATGGCATTAAACTGTATCAACAGCTCAAACAAATTCATTAAATTCATAAGATTTTTAAGAAAGAAGAGGATATCAGAGTGACTGACCACTTTAGGAGAGGAGAGCAAGGATGATGAGTCTGGATTAAAGAGCTGAAACAAGAGAATAGAAACAATTCTTATCTTTGAAACGACACAAATAACAACAGCACCACAGAGAGACTCTCTTTGAAATGCATTCAGAAACCTAGACGATGTCTGTTAAAGACAAACATATTTCACAGAACAATCCGAGATTTCTGCTTCTTGAAGACAACAATCGACAACTCATCAAGTGACAGGAAATCTAAAAAAAACATCACTTAAACAGTACAGGTCATCATTGTCATCCCAAAGCAACGCTTCAGGTGTCGCTGTCAGTCACGAAAGGGGAAAATGAGGAAGACCACTTGCACCTTCTCAGTCAGATGCTTTAACTCTCTCCATGACAGACGTATTTGAGCAGAAGGTCCTCCCAACCTATCGTATCTCATTAGAAAGTTCTTTCATAAAGTTAAACTAGACCTGAATCCCGTTCAAACAGTACATTCTGTAAGAACGTCTGCTCTACATAAATCACAAAAACAGCTTTTAAATGGCTGCAAAAGTCAACATTTGTTTCTCTTTTTTTATGAAAAATTGCAAAATATACCAGCCGATATTTTCCTCACAAATATTATAAAAAACTATAATAAGCATCTACTGTAACTATTTTTCACCAAGTTCATCTGCTTAAGTAGTAGAATAAAACATAATAGTTTTAAAATATTAGGTATTAGTAAAATGGGAACTTTAGTAACAGTTTCACAGCAATCAAGAGAACAGTTAAACAGAACATACGATTTTTCCATGCCTGAAGAATTTGCCATTGAGCCAAGATGTAATCTTTCAAAATTCCCAAAAAGTGTTTTATAAGAACTTGGATAATATCAACCATACAGCAGAAGCAAGATCAATGTAACATATGATTTCAATTAATTTCTTTACGAATTTAGAGTGACCAACAGTTATTTAGTTCCAAAAGTCAAATATATCACATTCCAAATAGCATATAACTCTTTAAGAAATCATAATTTCATAATTTAGGCATTTCTTGTAGGCAACTGAATCCCTAATATAAGAGAGACGTAGCCCTACTGTGGCAGCCGAGGTTAATAACTTTCTATGAGGTTACCAAATGCAGTCCCTTTGGAAATAGACTGTAATCCACTTCCACTATATATATTAGAAAAGGATGTTATGGGATCTGGATTGCATGACCTTGCATATCTCAGTCAACCAAACTCAGTATCATGAGACATAAACAGGGTGATGATGAGTTCTCAGCCCAAATACACCTGACCAATGTGTCCATTGGGCAGGATGTCACCTGGGGATGAGATGAGTGAGGCGGTTTGCCATTGCCTTCCTCGCAGACAGCTGTGGGTGAGCAACTTGTTCAGGGTCACTTTACAGTGGATTGAGGTAGATTTGAACCTGTGACCCTTTGGTTACAACGCACAGAACATACTGCAACACCACTGCATCCATTAAACTGGGCCATTTTGGATAAAATTATGTGTAGGACAAAAAATATGATAGAAACGACAAAGTTGTAATTTTCAGAGTTTCGTAGGTACACAAAAAGAACCTTGAAGAGAATAAGTAGAAGACTGGGAGGAAGCAGGCAGTAGCTAGACTCTCATAGCAAAGGATGAAGAAGGGAGGGAAGGGGTGATGAAGAAGTGACCAATGGCCATCTCCCAGCCCAAGAACAACAATGATGAAGATCTCTCTGCTGGAGAAACACAAGATAGCAAAGAAGCACAATGATAAGAAATGGTGAAATGTAGAATTCAGGATATCCTGGCTATTGAACAGAGGAGAGAAGATGGTGTTCACCCTCTCAAGATTCGGTTACCTCCTATGTAAGAAGCAACGCTGACAAACTCCAGCACATGGGGCAAAGAAAGGCACAAATGAGTGTATAGACAATGGATAGGGCAGTAAATTTTTCCGGTCATCGCGAGATTGGCGATTTTTGGATGCAACCCCAAATTTTAACGCTTGCCGCGAATTTGACAGTTTTTTCACGCTGCTTGTGTTTTTTATGTGGCAATGGCAAAGGTTCTAAACATTAGTTAACCCCTTTACCAGGGAATAAATTTTTTTAGTCTTTCCACACCTGTGTACTTATTTTTAGGTCTGTTGATTATAGGTAGACTGATATTTGCAAGTGTATAAATGCAATATCCCATCACTGCTCTGAGAAACATAACAATAAACATATTTAGTTTTAAAATAAGTCCTATTGACGAACTTTATTATGATATTCAGACAATAAATGATTCAAAATAGGTAAAAATACAACCCATCTCTTGACCACACAAGCGGCAAAAGGATTTCGGCAATCTTTATTTATCTGTAATAATTATTTTGCGAAACAGAAACGTGATTAGAACTACATTTAATTTTCTATCACCATCACTGTCTAAATCGGACAAACTATTGTCATTTTCAACAAAAAAGATGTATTTCGTCGCAACATAAGTTACATTTGTGACTCAACGACCACGTAGGCTATGCAGTGATCACGCAACGACCAGCTATGTTCGGAATGATAGTAGTTTCTAATGTAATAATTATTATTAGTCAGCCCAACCAGCAAATGATATAATTTATAATATGAATTCATTTAGTGTCTAAATCAGACAAACTATTTATTGTCATTTTCAACTTAAAACGAGGCATTTCGTCGCAATATAGACCACAGTTGTGACCCAATCACCACCTACCCAACGAGCGCACATCGACCAGCAATTTTGGTATGAAATAGGTTTCAAATGTGTTATTTTTGATCGGTCAACCCAGCAAATGACGTAATTTATAATATGGAAAGCAGATACTACAATTGCAAAACTATGATCTTTTGATAATTATGACTAGGACGAGTTTAAACTTAATACTCGGTGGGTAAATAGATGCATATCGTTATGATGAGATAACTCGGGGATCACATTGTACAATGATTTACGTTGGACGAGATATCTTGGGGTTCACAGTAAAGGGGTTAAGACTTAGGTTAAGACTTAGTGTGCGAAAACATTCGGTGGCTAGAGGAAGACGTTTAGTTTAAGCCCGGTACGTTTCAGATGAGCGGCGATCTACCAGTTTGCAGAACATGCAATTTGCCCGTCAAATTTAATCAGTGGGACAGTTTCACTAAGCACCTGAATGAGCACCGCTCACAAGCGCAAAGCACAGAATGTCGAGAAAATGTCAACCTCCTCCTTCAGCTGTGTTTACAAAGCACTTGAAAGCAGATATCACAGCAAGGGCATTGGCCATTATTGGCATGAATGGGCATTGATAATAAATACTCAGTTATTGACTTATTTAATGTGTTACACATTTGACCACGAATACGCCGCGAGTTCTGTGTTTTTGGCCACAAATTGTTCACTTTCGACCATAAATAATTTACAGCCCTAACGATGGAATAAGACAAACTAAAAAAACTGGGAGTAGTACCAATATTTGACAGACATCTGAAACTGTCTAGCTCCCACAGGCATCAAGATATTCTTCAAACATGCGTATTGCGTAATAGTTTTTCCTTCATTGTGAGAAGGAAAAATGATTACCAACCATGGAAACAAAACTGAAGAGAGTTGGTTGAATAGTGAGTGAGCGAGTGACCTACCATGTTCAATGGAAACGAGGGGAAACTGAAATCAGCACTAGGAGGTAACTGTTGAACAGAAGAAAAGTTTCATCCATCAATTGCATTCAGAGGAAGTAACTCCTTCTTCATCTGGCTGGTTCAAATCATCTCGGCTCAAGACTTTTTAAGAGTCAGGCCCCAAACGAGAATCTCATAGGATAACACGTTCAGTGCAAAGTAATCAGTAGGCCATAAATAATTCACTTTTTATAAAACATCTGAATAAGAATCACTCAGAACTAAAACTACAGCCATCGATAGATGACTTCAAATCACTACATACATACATAGAGTGACAAACACCTAACACACATCAACGTTTAACAACATCTCCTCAATACATCTGACCCAGACAGAAATGTAACTCTTCACTGGGAATTCAGGGCGAAATTGTGTGCAATTGACTAGAGCTAATGTCCAAACAACACAATGTACAGTAGAGAAAATCCACCTGCACACAGTGTGCATCATGGCTCATTTTCTGTGTTTTCCGCTGTTCCTTCTTCCCTAAGTACTGCGTATTTAAGGAGCCCTTGCAGTGGTACGGCCGCGTTTACGGCACCATATTAGTTGGCATTATTATTATTATTATGTGTGAGAAATGGTGATGTGTGAAGTGATAATCTGACAAATGACTGACATAGTCTACCAAGTGAATACTCTGGCTGACATCATAAACACATTCCTCTGACAGCACAAATGAACGCATCACTTCATCGAATGTGAAAGCTACTCCTCACTGCTCTCCATTACATTTCATAGTTTTACTGTAACTGCATCATTAAACATAATTATATATAGCAGAGGTTGAGGAGAAGAACGATGCGAGCCGCTCAGTAGAGCTTTGAAGAGAAGTCGACAGATGACTATATATAACATAAATGAAGCATCAACTGCACAGCTGAACAGGACCAACGTCACCCTCACCCTTCCTCAACCTTCCCCAGTCATCTTCAAATCACTACAGAACACTCTACAGATGATCAATGCTATGTGTTGACATTCACACAATGACATCCCATTCATCTGCTCACATTGGCTTATGCAGATAAGATTGACAAGACATGTGTCATATGTTCTATATCACATGTTCCTCTCATATGTCTTGTCACTGGCCGGTGTTCACCCAGACGTTCTGGTCACTCCTTCGTCTGGAACTCTCCACCTCCTCATCCTCACAACTCTCCCATCAAGAGACCGTCTTTTGCTCTAAATCTAAAAACCTACCTCTTCCAGTCAGCTGACAACTCTTAATTAACGCCAGATTCAAAGTGCACATCTGAACTTTATAAGGAAATAACAGACTTTCCATTTAATAAACATAAGGTCAGAATGTCAGATGCGATTAATGGACTCACCTCAAACAGAGTGTTCGCGTCAAAGTTGTACGTTCCTCCGGCGGTAAAGACGTCGCGAACATGATCGAGTTCCGCCTGAAGATGATCCAATTGAGTCGACATTTCAGACTTATCGAAGTCACTAGATGGGGATAAGAACAAATGATCAACCAACCAATGAATCCACAAATCATTCAACTGCGATTAATGAAAAAACATTTGAGAACAATGAGTGAGGATAAGCAGACATTATGCTCAACATTTCAATCAATCCATCCCTCCTTCCAGTCAGTCATTCATCCATCCATGCATCCATCAATTCAGTAATCCATCCATGCATCCATCCAGACTCCATTCACCCATGCATCCATCCATGCATCCATCCAGTCTCCCTGCATGCATCCATCCAGACTCCATTCACCCATGCATCCATCCATGCATCCATCCAGTCTCCCTGCATGCATCCATCCAGACTCCATTCACCCATGCATCCATCCATGCATCCATCCAGTCTCCCTGCATGCATCCATCCAGACTCCATTCACCCATGCATCCATCGATCCAGCCAGGCTCCAAGCATCCATCCATCCAGGCTCCATCCATCCATCACAAAACACCTCTTGCTACACAATATCAGCACAGCATGGTTTCAACCTCTAAATGAGTGAGAATGTTGATCTTTGATAATCCAATTCTTAGTTGAGAAGAATCACTGATTGACATTGACTACTACTACATCACATACTGATGATACATATATTCATTCATTCATTCATTACAGAGATTTATATAGTGCCCCTTCAAGGCTACTACTCAGGAGCGCTCCCAACTCCAGCACGTCTAAAAAGAACAGTTTTAAGGCACGTATAAAATGAGACTGAGTGGACCCTTGGTGACAACCGCAACCCCAATGGGACCATGTTCCAGAGCGAGGGGCCAACCACTGAGAAGGCACGATTCTGTTTGGTAGTTGTACGGGCAAATGGGACAATGAGCATGCCTCGCTCAGTAGAGAGGAGAGAGCGACGACCCAGTAAACTCAAAGTAGAGTAACAGAGATCGCGAAGATAGGCAGGGGCGAGACCTAGCAAGGACCGCCATACCAAAGAGATGATATGGTACGAGATTCGTTGTTGGAGGGGAGCCAGTGGAGCACATCCGGCATATAGCCGGACACATGGCCAAATTTAGGAATGCGTCCAACAAGACGTGCAGCAGAACGCAGAACCCGCTCCAGGCATCGCCAACATCCAGCTGGAAGGTATATATAGAACCATTATATAGAACCACTATAGGTGCTACATAAATCACAGGATATATAATAAACAGATAATCTCTCATCGACTCAGATGGAAAGAACTTCATCTAAATCACAAACACAGAATGTTCTCTAAAGTGAATTGCATCTACGTAAACATCAGACATCCGAAAAGCACAATCACCCCTCAACAGATTCCATCCAACGCCCCATAGGATTAGAGGAGCCAACTGGCCAGGGAGCAGAAGGGAGAGGCGTACCCGATTGTGTATTGACCAGCGTCCGCTCTGGCGACCGTTGTGATTGGCTCCGAAAGAGTCGTTGGAGAGACCAGGGACGAGAGATCGATTCCCACTGGATCATTATCGATCAGAGGATTCGTGTAATGATCCGGAGCGAGGATCAGATCGTCCGTAGAGATGACTTCGTCTGTTGTGGATCCGGGGATGACGTCAGCGTCGGTCGATGGAAAGAGGTCGGTCATTGGGACGGAAGGATTGTCGACGACTTCCTCCAGAAGATCCGTCAGTTCCAGGGAATGCATCTCTCCATCCTTCACAATCGCAAGCGGTTCCAGGTGATCCACTTTCTGCTTCTGTTTCATCACAAACAACCAATGACAAAACCCTGCAATTCATCTCAAAATCTGTCTGTCTGTCTGTCTCTTTCTCTCTACATCTGTCTCTATATCTCCCTCTCTCTCTCCTGCTCTGTCCCTTTTTCAGCTGACAATAAGATTTCATACCCACAATCGTCCTAATTGAAGATCATCCTCTTGGAGACAGCTCGCATTTGCCATGACTGGGCATGCACAGGGCACTCCAATGAATAGATCTCATGAGAAGACCCTCTAGAGATAAATGAACCCAGAATCAGTCATAACAAAACATCCCCATCCAAACTCATCACCTTGTCCTGATCATAATCTTCCCCATGACCTCCCCTAATCACAACAAGTCCTGACAGCAAATATACTATGCCTGGACCGATCCTTCAGATAAAAATGTGATCCAACTGACCATTTCAGTGGTGTTGTCTGGCGGTGGACATTCTGCATCGGTTGATCGAGGGACCTTGGCCGGGGGGGCCATCGTACAGTCACCCGACCCATCCTCCAGCATCAGAGGAAACTTACGCTTCATCCCTCCCAACGTACGATCACCAACCAACGTCACCAGAAACTGAATGAGCTACATAAACACACAATGCGCATCATCGGTAACTCATCACATTCACAACCTCTCTCTCACTATCTCTGTCTATCTCTCCCTCTCTCCCTATCTGTCTGTCTGTCTCTCTTTCTCTCTGTCTGTCTCTCTCTATCTCTATCTCTCTTTGTCTCTTCTGCTCAGTCATTTACAAGTGTCACTTCATTCTCAATCAATCAATCAATCAAAAATCAATCAATCAAAAATCAATCAATCAAAAATCAATCAATCAATTTACCACTTTCATTTGAGATATCAACCACAATCGAATAGTCAAGTAAACGAGCCATAGTAGAGGATCCTCAGGTAATAGGCTATTGAGACAGGGACAAAATGCATTAACCTTGGACAAGATGCTCAAATTATTAATCTATCAATCAAAGAAACCTCTAACAGGCAGCAAACACCAGCATTACAGAATATCAGTGAAAACCATTTCTTTTAATGGGTTGAATGGTTTTACTGTACATTCAACCTCTGGTTAAATGTGTTTTAAATTATTGAATTGATTACCTTATTGACAATTTGCTCTTGCTTCAAATGTCGCTGTCTCAGGGTCACGACCTCTTTCCACAGAACCTCATTCTCTCTGCAAGAAGAAACATCTCTCAAAATCATAGAACATCTTAAACAAGATTTCAAACACAAATACAGTCAAACCCTGAGCTGCCTTAGCTCAGACTTTCCCATTCAACTGAGTCTTATTCAACCAATTTGATTCTACCTATGAGAACTCGATGACTCTTTCTCTAATTCAATAAATCAATTCATCCATTTCTGCATTGCATTCTATTTAGCATCAATCTATCATCAATATGTAATGTAATAAACATCAAATAAATTAGGTCCTCACCTCCTCATATCAACCGCTGCCGTATCTTGAGTTGCATCATAATTCCAAGTGATTTGCGGTCGGTAATCCATCTTATGATCAATATAGCACATTTTCTCAACAACATTTCTGCAAATGTCTTCAATAGTAAGGAGATTTTGGCAAATGATAAGTCAAACACAAAAGTAGAAACAGACAACCATTTTGCACTTGTGACTAAGCTGGTGCTACGCACTCGGTTTTAGAGCTGCACGTTAGATAGATGGAGTTAATGAATGAGATGGACGAGCATACATTTTCAGATGTTCCAGTTTAGATGTCATAGAGTCCTGTCGACCCTTCATTGCAGCCACATCTGCATAGACTTTCGACACATCTTCATTGGCATGACCGCCACCACCACCACCACCACCTCCAACACCCCCAACACTTTCAACAGCTTTGGGGTTAGGAGCCTAGCAATAAAACAGACACATCAATCACAACTTGATTAGCAAAAGGCATTAAAAGACAGCAATTTGAATCACTCCAACTTGGCAACTTCATTAAAATATAATTATATCATTTCTTTTTCTTAGAAAATTAATTTGTGCAGAAGTCTGTCAAACAAAGAATATTATTAAATGGCTGAAGAATGTTTACCAAGTTATCCAGCAGCAGAAAAACCAATTGAAAGTTGATAGAAAGAGTAAAGCCTGAGATGAGGAGGACACCGCATTCTATTCTAATCTATTCTATTTACAGATTTATAGCACATCTCACAGTACAACCTAATCAAAGGCGCTCCCAGTGCGAAAAATCCCTAAAGAAAAGAAAAGTCTTAAGAGAACGAACAGAAACAGTTGTGCTACTAGATAAGATTGCAGCACGAGTCACAGCAGGAAGGCTGTTCCATAACAAAGGGCCAACAGAGGCATAGGCACGATGCCGAGTTCTAAACCGAGGTACTAGAAGGTCCTGACGGTCTAAAGAGTGGAGAGGACTTCCGGAGGTAGCCGAGATAGGTTGCCTGATAAGATCATAGAGATAGCGAGGAGCTTGACCCAGAAACGCTTTGCATGTAAGAAAGAGGATTTTTAACTGAATCCTATCAGTTAGTGGAAGCCAATGCAGATGTTGAGTCATGACAGTAGAAATATGTGAGAAACGAGGAAGACAGGCAATCAAACGAGCATTCGTCTTCATCTGTCACTGAATGATAAGTCTAACTTAATCAATAATAATAATCGTGATTATTATTATTATTACAGAAATTGTAAATGTAATGAGTCACACAGATTGGCCAATGAGAAGAGTTTGGGGTTAGTCAGTTATCAGCTGAAGAGAAATAGTTAGACCCCCGAATGTTTCAAAGCCAACGAGAAATAGAGAGCTCTGAGTGAACTCTTGAAAGAGAATTCAAACATTAGAGTAAACATTATTAGTTGGTTCCAATCCACTGTTACAGGTCCCATATAAAAATTCCATCTACAATACAAAATACCAAACTGATGACTTTCACAGCAAGTCTCAACTGCAACATTGGTGACAATTCAGAGAATTGTAGAGATTTAAAGGAAAGAGGAGAAGCTGTGTTCTCCTTCTCAGACCTTTCGTTTAATGAATTCAAGCAGTGACTCTTGTCCTTGGACGAAATACGGATGCGCAAACTCCAAGTCATCTTTCTCCATCTTGATGTTTACTGCTTCAACCGTTATGACTTTTCGAAAACCATCTGCAAACAACGTATCTTAAAAAACCTCCAGAAGAACTTTCTTCTCATCGCAAAACATAATCAAAACAAGGAAACTGGAAAAATGCATGAAAGAAAAACTGATATATACAAAACTGTTGCAGTCAACAAGAAACTATATCTGTATTATTTACATTTGTCACTCAACAACAATTGATGCACATAGTTTTCAAAACATTTTGTACTGAAATCACATATGGTTAAACTAATGCAATCAAAAGCCTTCTTCATCAGTGACATCATACTTATTCACCTCATCTCCTATTCACCAGCGCAGAAGAAACGCATCTTTCAAACATTATCTTCTCTGCATTACAAAAACTTAATTTGCATTGAGCTTCAATCTATGAAACTGATTTTCAGTGTTAAATAAATCTAAAATTCTTGTTTTACAAATGAATGCTAAATTTGTCCTACTAACACATATTCAGTTGTCGTATGAAGCTAGCGATGTTGTTATGCTTGAAGTATAACGGCAGGATCTCCTTCGCAAACCGCGTCTGATCCAAAACGTGAAAGCTCTTGCCACTCTGCAAATGCAACAACATTCGAATAAATGCTTAGAATATCAACATGTACCAAATAACAGATCAGTCATATTTGCCTTTAATATCAATGTTTAACCACAGGCTTCATCAGATATGTCAAAAGTCTCTCTTATACTATGCTAAAATAGTCTTAACAGGAGTTAGTCAAACAGAGTTTTCCACCGAGTACCGAATAAAAGTATTTGAAGCATTCGCCATAACCAGATCCAAATATTGCTTGTTCCTTATGCAAAGCCCCACATTTGTATGTAATAAGATAATAGCGAATTTATAACCCACATAATCTGATAATCTTCATTGGCAATTTCGAGAATTCAGATGATCACAGCTCTTAAATGCAAGTGTGGGTTACCAGCTTTCGACAATATTGCAAGTTCAAATACATCCAAATGGGACTGCACATTTCCTTTTCTCTGATCTTTCTAGCAACTGGACTAGGACAGACACTGGACATCAACCTCTGGTCAACCGAGCTTCAAAATAACAATGTGCTTCTAAGACGACGCACGTGCCGCCCGTGAATAAGCTGGTGCCCTGCGCTTAGCTTTTACAGAAGGCCCTACATAAGAAATTTGCGAGTTTACGATTATGATTTGAAAGCAAACACTAATTTCTACGATATGATCTCGAATAAATTGTCAGCAATGACACCTATAGAAAATTCATGTATGCCAAGCTGCAATCTTTGAAAATGTAAGAAATTCTATTTAAGTAGAGCCAGTAGGGTTGCCAACCGTCCCGGAATGGCCGGGACAGTCCCGGAATCGACCCAAGCTGTCCCGTGTCCCGGGTAATGCCTATTTTGTCCTGAAATCCAGGAATAGGTAGGCTAAGTAACTGTCTGCAAAAGATTATGTGCTCATTCAAATTCAAGCAACATTAGCAATACTCTAATGCAACATCTTCATTCTAAATGTTCATGATCATCGCTGTTTCCGGGACAGGGAACATACATATTGGGAAGTGAAGATAGTCGTCAGCGTTTACAGGCCATATTTGACGCCCTTTTGGCCGGGCTGACAGACAGACTGATGCTCCGTCTTTCACAACTGAAGACTTTTTAGCCTCCTTTGCCGCTAAGATCGCCGGCATTCGACAGGTCACTGCTGACTATACCCCACCGGTTTTCTACCCTACTGACTACAGACTGTCTACCATGGTTGCCATTACCAGTGCTGATCGAGCTATGCCGCTTCATTTTCACCTCTCCACCAAAATCCTACAGCAGGTGAACCTCACTCTCTCCCGACGTTTCTGATCCAGGAGTTTGTCGACATTCTAGGTTAACTTTCTTGTCTAACCCTTCTCTGAAACCAGGACGGAGTTCTGGTTCCTATCCTCAAGCATAGTGGGCTTGATTTATCTGATCCCGTCAATTTCGACCGATTGCAAATGTTACATTACGTATCTTGAAAATCATCGAAACAATTGTTGCCTACAAGCTCACTGTTTATTTAGAGTTAAATAAGTTGCTTCACGGAATGCCAATACTGTTTCGGAAAGGTCATTCCAGGGAGACGCTGTTACTCCGTCTCCCAACATTTATAGGGTTATAGATAATTCACAGTGCAATCTAGCCTACTGGTCCTATTTAACATCAGTGGCGCTTTTCCCACATGTTTATCATGATGCTTTGATTAAACGGAAAAAGATTTCGTTTGGCCTGTCAGGCAACTTTCTCAGCTGGTTGACATGATTTGCTAGAGAGCTCTTCATTTGTGTGGTCCATTGATTCTCCAGGTCGACGTGGGTCCCTGCCTCTTAGACCTTCCTCAGGGTTCAATGCTGTGTCCATTTCTGCACGTCGTCCACTCTTTTTAAATTACTTCTGTCCTTAAAAATGCATTGCTGTGCTGGGTCACCTTTACACTGATGACGTTCAAGCCTACTTACACTGCATGGCTTCTAATGACTGCTGCTTGCTGCTATTCTGGTGATGAATCAGACTCTGGCTGCCCTCGAGATTTGGATGTCGACAAACCGCTTGCGACCTAACCCATCCAAAATTTTCATTTCATAACCTAGCGGAATGCGATTTTTTTATGTATGATGCCAGTACCTTTAGTTTTTGAATGGATTTGAACAATGAACTGCATAAATCAGGCATCATAGCGGGAACTGGGAAACGTCCCAGAATGTGTTAGTTCAGAGTTGGAAATCTGAACGAGTTGCCATTTATCACAGGGAAAACTAGAGAATGTCCCGGAATGGGATTGTTCAGAGTTGGCAATCCTAAGAGCCAGAAAGTTTAATGACCGACTGCATCAGCCATCGTTTGTACTTACGACATCCCAGGAAATCAGTTCATTAGTATCAGGGTCTTCCACCAAGGTCCATAATTTAGACAAAAACGCCGGCACTGTCGAAGTGCCTAGATCGGAATTCGTCGTATACATGTTTAAATAACTAAATACTCAAATAATTTTACTAATTTCCCTTCCGTCTAAGCACACATGCATAACCCAATCCACCATTAGACAGCCAACTGCGCATGCGCGATCAGGCTGATACTTTTGCATCCCTCTGCCACCGCTCGTGCTGTTTATGATTATTGGACGTGTTTTGTAAACAATGATTGGGTTAAGGTATTCGTAATCGTAATCATAATCTCAGCATTTCTACAGCGTCCACAAAAGCGAAGTCGCGGGAACCAGCTTATTCACAGCTTATTATTGTAATCGTAATCGTTATCTCCAAATTTCTAAAGCGCCACTTGAAAGCTAATTAAGCGCAGGGCACCAGCTTATTCACGAGCGCTGATTTTAGTGGAATAGAAAAAGTAAACACTCTGACAAACACCCATGGAGAAATGCTAACACTATGGTACGTACGTAACAGCAGTGGACAATAAAAGCATCTATAATTTAATAAACTAGTAAATAGTTTATAAAATGATCTGAGGATAAAGTCAGAGTTGTATATTGGTGGGACCGTGGTAGAATAATTGTGGTGAATGTCTACTCGAGGTCCTTGTTGGTGAATTAATGGAATGGGGACAGAGTACGTGGAGGCATATAAGAATTGGTGAACCATGAACCAACCCATCTTTATTCATTAAACACGAAGAACACTTATGCAAATGTAAATATACACAAAAATTGACAGAATATAACAGAATATGGATATACATACATATATACAATGATGGGCACTTTTAACTACTGTATTTATTAACTAGTAGTTTTAACTACTATATAAGTAGTTGCCTAGTATATAGTTAGGCCTAGGCCTATAACTAGTTTTAAAGAAGTATTTAAAGAATTAGGTATACTACTTTTATCAAGTAGTTTTTCAGTGATATTTCACATTAACTACATTTATTCCAATTTACTAATTCCGTCTTACAGGAATATCTGTTATTTCACAACGAACATGGACGTTGCTCTTATAATCTCATGAGTAAATTCGCTATGTAATTGTTTCATTAAAAAATGTCGCATACTATTGTGAGGAATTAAGTGGGTTCCTTTTAGAATTATTGAGGAAACCTAAGGCGTAATGCCTGTTGAATGACATACCTGGAGATTGTTGCGAGATAAGAACTAGAATAAAACGGTCATAGAGGGGTTGGGGCTTGTGATACAGGGTTTAAGAATGACGAAAGCAGCCAGTACGCGGCTGGATGATCACCCATGGACGGCTATGTTACAAGTGGGTCTGAGCGAGAGAGAGAGAAAGAGAGAGTGAGATGATTGTTGAGTCAAAAATTACAGGGGTGAAAGACAGACACACAGAGACAACGGCAAGAGACTGGACCATTCTGTTACTGGCTGGATAGACCAGTGATCGTCTTAGATCTGAGCAGGTATTGGCAACAAATAATTGAAGGAGCACAGTCGATGCATACAGCTGTGGCGTTCTGCCGCCCGAGCGCCTGCCTAGCTCTCGGACGGTGTCGACTCCAGCTTGCTGACACGTCAAATCGCTGTCAAATCTCAATGCCAAATGGTTGCTCTCGATATCTACCAGAATGATCGCTCTCACCAGTATAGATTAAGGACGGGCCTCTTCTCCAAGAAAGGTAACGTGGTTCGAATTAGTAACGAGGTCTGACTCTGCCTATTCCGCGGTCGCCGGATGGGCAACGTTCTGAGGATGGCCGTACTCAAAACAGGGTTCATAATCATACCGGCAGGAGTCTTCCTCGCCTTGCATACCTTCCAAGCTACTAGCCTTTTCTTCCTCTCTACCTGATGTCGTACCGTTCAGCACCTTGTGACTCTGAAATTATCGCCAATTAGGGACACCAAACGTTCTCTTAAGTTACGAGGTTCAGATATACTTGAAACAAGTTCCTAGGTCATATCTGCCTAGACAATTATCGGTAGAAATTATACGTCTTGTACTCCTAGACATTACTGTTCTCAACTCTCTAAACTTTGTCGTCCTAGACGCTACCAGTTTCACAGCTCTTCGTCATATCATGTTAGACACAGCTATCACGCCTTCTGCTCAACACGTATCTCTCAATCTATTTCCGTGTATGGCATAACGGCCGTACACGTATATTTTATCATGCACCACAATTGATGGAATAAGTTCCCGTCCTATGTGTTGGCAGTTACCCACCAACACTGATATATTCTGCTTCGATAAAAATGACACTGGCATGGTATTCACAGACTCTGATAGTGACGATCTTCTGTCTATAACCTTCGCACACTGCACACTGATCTTCGATCCGATCTACGCACGAGGGGGCCCGACCTCGCACTTCAGTCATTTCTCGGAACTGTATGTGACGACAAGCAACCATGTATTCACCTGGGTACTCGATTACCCAAACGTACTCGTATCGATCACTTCGATCAGACACGCAAGTAGATACACTTCGGGAAAACGGGAGGAGTATCTATGACCAACGTAGGTAGCCAACAGTAATATTTATGTATCGATCAATTCTTGGTCTACTGGTCTACTTGTTATCTTTAACCTGGGTCTCCGACTACCCAGACTTTCACGCCTGCCTCTTGGTTTATTTTAGACTGCCCAGACTTTCACGTCTGCGTTCATCTGTTTCGCACTTGGGCATCGGACGACAAGAGACAACCCAGACTTTCACGTGCCTCTTGGTCCATTTCCGTGTGTGGCATACCGGCCTCACACGCATAAGTTATCATGTACACGATTGACTGTCCTCTGCGCTGGCAATTGTCCGCCAACACCGCAATATTTTCTGAGACTTCGGGAAACCGGGAGGAGTAACTATGACCAAAACGTAGGTAACAAACAAGAGTATTTTAGCGAAAGATCATGAAACCATCAAGAAGAGTTATTTGACTTGTAACCTGAAGGTATCAATCGGCACCAGTGTTTGCTCTTGTTTGTAATGCGCTCTTCTAACGTGTTCACCCTTCACGTGTATTTCCAGCGGATCCTTCGGGGATTTCCCCGATATTTCTATCGAACGGCCACCCGAACTCATTCACGGTCTGTACCACTCTCGGCCACCGGGGCCTCTCTGACTATAATTATGCGATCGCTAATCCTGGGACTTATCCAGTCTGCATCTATCACGGTCACCCGAATGTTAACGATCTCGGCTACCAGAACTCTCACGTGTCCGACAGCTCAAATGCTGCTGGAAACCCGCGAGAGTAAGTATGACCAAAGTAGGTAGCCATGTATATATATTAATGAAACCGTACATGGAAAAGAATATGTGGAAACACCCGCAAATATTGAGGTCTTCGGCACCAGTCACGACCGTTTCTTGTAATCGCGAACGCACCAATGGGGTCACCTTCTCCGTATTTTATCGAACGTATCCACTGGGGAACTTTCCACGTATGTGCCAACGCTCCACCGGCAGCTTTCTCTCGGTCTGTACGGCTGCTACTCCGGGAATCTACCCGGTTTGTATCTCTTGCGGCCACCCGAACTTCTGCGATTGCAACCACCCGAATTTTCTCGATCTCGGTCATTCGAATTTTACGTCTCTGACAACCTGCTGGAAACGGGCAGCAGTAGGTATGACCGAACTAGGTAGCCAACAGGTATATTTCTCGGCCCGCTTTCATCTGTTATATACTTTTGTATCCGATCACCCAGACTCTCACATGTCTGTAACTCTCATTGACTGCGTTTATTCCTCTCATCGTAGGAACATATTTGTACTCGTCACCTAGAGCTGTGACCAACGGTAATGCACCAACTCTCGTAAACTTCGTTTCTGAGTCCTCAGACTCGATTCTCTTACAGGCACCTGAGGTAAGTGTCACCACATTACCTCTATGTTTCACACAGACCTGTATTATTATAATCACTTTCTCTGAAGCAATTGTACTCTGTCTCTTATACACTGGAACGAACCACGGGCAGCTTTTTTGAGGAAGTTCTCGAAAAGATTATGTAGTTAGATATACAACAAGAAATTCTGCGGTTAGTCCCGCAAGTAGAAGCCTCGCGGGGAAACCGCAAGTCAAGATATTGCAACTAGACATTAAACTGAATATGCTTCGGTAAAACGAGAGGAGTAACTATGACCGACATAGGTAGCCAAGTAGAATATTTACCGAAAGACGTAAGACAATAAAAAAAGACATACTGCGGGGACACCGCAAGTACAGATATTACGTTTAGTGCCTCAAGTTAAGATACGCGGGGAAACCGCGACCAAAGACATTGCGATCAGACACGCAAATCAACAGGTTGCTGGTAAACTGCGAGAGTAAGTATGCCCACGTTAGGTAGCCAAGTATAGATGTTTACGGAAAACTGTAAATAGAAAAGGATTTGCGGAAACGCCCGCAATTGATCAGGTTTTCGGCACCAAAGGGAACTTTCCCTGCAACCAATGGGGTCACCTTCCCCGTATTTATCGAACGTATTTATGTTTCCCAGTATTTGTCAACGGCTTCACCTGTAGCTCTCAGCCTGTTTCCAACGGTTTCACGGGGCCGCCTTCCCCGTCTTTTAACCAACGTGTACACTGGGGAATTCTTCCCATAAATTGTCTCAACGGCCGCCGTAGTCTGTCTCGCTATTTTCGATCGACTCCGCTTGGGATTTTCACGACATATTATCTGAACGGCCACCGAGGCCTCTCTCGATGTAGACGTTCGGTTCCTCGGGGCTTTACCCGATCTCTATTTCTCACGGCCATCGACGGGTCACCATCTTCCCGTATTCCCGTACAGAACTGTCATTCATTCATTCATTCATTCATTCATTCATTTCTCTCGATCGGGTCTCTACGCACTCTCGAACGGCACCCAGACCTGTGAGCATTGCTCACGATCGGTCTTTTCTCTGTCAGTAGGTTAGAATTGTGTCTGGCATGAACATGTTTGTATTTATCACTAGAAGAGTAGACAGGTATATATTAAATACTATCCAATAGTTTGCATTTATTTGTATTTAGACCTATATACAGATAGAGTGCCATCAAACGTGGCACCACTTCAGCAGGGGTTCCCCCATTCGATCACCGGATTATTCTGGACTTTGTAGGCTAGACATTTATGCAGTTATAACAAATTGGCATATGTTACTGCTAAAACTCTGCTCTGATAAGGACGCTTTGTAGCATGTGTTAGTTGTTCTTGTCCTTGCTATAGTTTACAATTAGATATGTCATTGTGTTTCTGATCATTTTTATTACTTATGTTGAACATCAGCAATTAATGCTGTCAAGAAATTTAAGCCTACATATTGCTTGATGAATATCAATGCACCATGCCATAGCATTAGCAAAGTAGTTAACTACTTATGTGGTAGTTACTAAACTAGTTATAACTATTTATCATCTAAAGTAGTTAAATAGTAGTTATAACTACATATTTTGAAAGTAGTTGGTAAGTAGTTTTAACTACTAGTCAAGTAGTTGGTGCCCATCACTGCATATATTTGTATACATACATAAATATATATATATACATACATAAATATATATATGTATGTTCAGCCATTCGCCGTTATAAATGCAGTTTTTAGCACTTAATCCTTGCAATGTAGACCATTTCTCCGAGCGAATTATCCTCTCATACAGTGCTTTTTTCTAGAAAATAAGGTGCCGGAACGCATCTGAATTGCTGAATAAAATGACACCAAAATTAGCAATGCCAAATACAACACAATACATAGCACACAACGATCGCAATCCATAAACTTACTTATACATTTTAGAATGTAAATCATTGGTATTGTAAAGTTTTATAGCATTAGCCTAGGCCTATAAAATTGCAGAGTTTTTTTTCCAATTTTCGTACACATGTCTTTTCACATTCAAAGACTTTAGAATAATTAATGTTCTCAAAGGTCTCTAGCTTCCGCAGACATCTTTCTTGCAACTTCAAGAGCTGTAAGTGCTGTAATATGCCAAGCAAATTTCTGTCGTCTGCAACGGCCATTGTTATCGTTAAACTCTGGATCCATGCATCCATTAATTAATGCAACTTGATGTTCACTTTGTTCAGAAGATTGTGATAAAAAAATTCTTTCACAGCGACTTCAGCTGTTGCTTTCTATCTTAGCCATAATAGGCTATGATATTTCATTATACTATTTGCCCACTCAATATATAGATGGGTCCATGTAAGCTGCTTTTCTCGAACGCAGAGCCGCTCACTTTATGAACATATGCCTAAATCAGGTTTTTAGCTTTAATGCCCACCAAATGGGTCTTTGTGCGCTCGTCTGCATAAGGTAGATCCGACGCCGTAATTTTGATTCCTCTGTTTCTTCTGTGCCTAACCTGATTTTTCTCTTTACCGGACAGCCAGATGAAAAGAAGCTGGCGATGCTTTTCTTTTTCAAATTTGTGTCAATTTTTTAATTAGCGTAGTTATTTTATAAAATAATTTTATTAAACTTTATTTTCAGATATATTTATGAATTTACAGCGCCGATAGCAGGAAACGATTTTAATGGCGTAATATTTACCTTGGCGCGTTTTACATAATACCACAGAGGAAGCACATATACCTATACAGGTCTATAGTTATAGCTTGTTCACTGGCTTAGAATTAGTTAGAAGTGCTTAGATCATAACAGTCTAAGAATAGATAAGTTAAGATGACAGTCCAGTCAGTCATAAATAATAAGCCAAAAACAGAACATATAGTTTAAAATTATTTTAAGGAAGCGCATTGACTACAAATTGTTCTGCACAACTTACTAATATATTTTTATTTTTTATTGATTGAAAAAAAGGTGCCGGAACGTTCCGCCAGGAAATAGCACTGCTCTTATATCCTTTTTATTACTAATATATAATAAATAATTATGTATATAATAGTATATTGAGCGCACACAATGGATTCTGGTGTGATAGGCCTAATAAAGTTGACGGCCGGAGTTAATTGTGGAAGCATAGTAGCCCTATTGTTGCACAAGCGGTTTGAAATTACCATTTCAGGCGGAGTGGATTTTTGCTAGTCCTCCTCCGTGTTCGATAGAGTCTGTGCAGTTATAAAATATTATTATGGATATGTTTCAGTGAAGTGAACGTACTTGGCTATGTCGTGTGACTCGTGTCTAATATCCCAGTCTCCCCAAAGTGGTTGCAGGGAATGGGGCGCAGAGGATATTGTTAAACACTGTAATTTCTTGTAAAGACATAATGGGTGGGGGCTATAGGTGACCATTAGGCCTGTACGTATAGAAGCATATAATATCATGGGTCGAATTTGGTTCCGAATGGATCGAAGACCACCACACAGGTAATTATTGTTAATTCGCTGGTGTACATCTCTTTACTAGGCCTATTATTATCAGTGTTGTATGCAAGACTTGAAACTTCAAGACCAAGACGAGACCGAGACAGTGAGGTGCCGAGACCGAGACCGAGACAGTGAGGTACCAAGACCGAGACACTAGGCTCAAGACAGTACGAGACAGTAAAAGACAAGTGATCCTATATAAAATGATGTAAAATACTAATGTTTTAGTTTTCGGGAATAAGGTTCATTTGTAATTTCAATTTGTAATGTATATAGCACCAACTCCTGAGAATAGTTTTCATATTGCCACAAGATTTTAAGACAGTTAACGCGAAACTTACCGAGTTCTCTTGTTCGAGACAGAACAAGACTTTCACTTCAAGACAGTTTCTAAAAATTCGAGACACTACCTCGAGACCGAGACCGAGATAGCAGGCTTCCGAGACCGAGGCCGAAATACTAAAAAACTGTCTCGAGACCGAGACGCTGTCTCTAGACCATACAACTCTGATTATTATTATTATTTAATTAGGTTATTAGGAGTATATGTTGAGGAAAAGAGAAGACGAGTTTGGCGAGCGACTTTCCGATCCACCAGACCTTTGCTACGCGATCGATCAACAAAGGAGAGCGATCGATCGATCTCATTACTAGGCCTATTGATTACTAGGCCTAGTGATTTTGTTGATTACAAGTACGGGGACGGAGGAGAGAGAGAGAGAGAGAGAGAGAGAGAGAGAGAGAGAGAGACAGAGAGAGAGAGAGACAGACAGACAGACAGACAGACAGACAGACAGAGAGGCCTATATATAGATAGTGACCAATGATTGACGATGTTGCTCTTTGGTTATGCCGCACATGGCTATCAGGTCACGTGATCCTCACCCTAGTTAGCCACTTCACAGGCATAGCCAACTGCAGTTGATAACGTTTTTTCCTGATAAGATCACTAGTTTTTCCTCTTATCACTGCTGGTTTGTGGATTTGGTTAAGCCAACAATCATAGATTAGATTTATACCCGTAATTAAATCCATAAGACCGTGCCGTTTAGGATAGGCCTACCATGACATTCTTCGCTCACTAGATAAATTATTATTGTGTACCGGAAGTTCTTCATATATACTACTTCTCGGTCATAATTTTGTGTCCGGTGAGCGGCTGTGTGTAGCCTATAATAATTATTATCAAAACGTAAAATGCTAAAAAGGCAAAAAAAACTTTCTATCCAACCCTGAATAAAACTATGGTAATGGACATTGCATGACTCGAGAGTGGCAATGGCGGATTTGGTCTGGCCAGTGAGTGTATCGGCCTAACTGGACTTCATGATGCAGCGTCGCGTGATTCTAAAAATACCATGGTTTACATTTTGGATTAATTATAAAATTTTCTTTTGTTAGTTCTACTGACGTTTTCGCGTTAATACGATATTACAGCTGCTGAGTGGGATGTGGTTTAACGGTTAACCATAAGCCCAAGTATTGACCTCTTTGCAGGCCTGGTCTGAGCTCATGATGTATCATCATCTGGGAAGGGGTGAAAACCGAATAAATTAACCACGCGGACGTGTGCAGTGGCTTGCATGCGGGCAGCTGATGGTGGTTGCGTATGTTGACCGAAATGCCGAAGCCGCCCTGCAGAGGAGGGAGGGTCTCCAGTGGCTGTATGTGGCTGCATCAATCTTTTATTATCGCAGGCTGTCTGGAAACTGAACAGACGCTGTTTTGTCCGATCTGCTGCTGTAGGCGATGTGTTAACTGACATCACAGGCATGTAACGAATTTCTTTAAAATATACGCATTTTATAAATTAATGGAAAATGCATTCTATAAATTAAGGGCAAATTTAACACGTACTCAAATTATAAACGTCTTTGTAGTGATATCGCAATTTTTACAGGTTTATTTCGACAAAGTGACCGTATCGATCGACGTCTGCATCGCTGCATTTACTTTGCAGAGGTCAACGCGGACGAATGTTGCGATTTTTGCTTTAAAATCAGGTTTAGATGCTTTTTCGAAATATAGCAGATAACGATGATTATAGTTAAGGAGTTGGTGTAAAATTTGCCGAACATCGCGTTAGACGCCGGTTTTCCCCATTGCGAGCGCCATTTTGTATCGTTGAGCTCATTATTATAATTTATTAATATATGCCGGCCGGTCATTAGCATTAAAAATGTATAGGAGGCCCTCAATAGATTTTGATTAGCTGTATAATGTATGAAAGGTTTGGACTGAAAGGGGTTGGATTGCAAGGGTGGGTTGTTGAAAGACGGTGGCTAGGGTAGCTAACTGTCTCTCGCTTTGAAGTTTAGTGGGCTGAGTATTGGTTTATTTTTTAATGTTGACTGAGGGCGGTTTATATGTGGAATTCTATTTGTAAAAGGGTTGAGGCGTATTGAATTATGAGTCGAGCCATTTATAGAAAAGTTATACTTGCATTTAGAGAGAGAGAGAGACAGACAGACAGACAGACAGAGACAGAGAGAGAGAAGGACCCTCTGGATTCCAGAGCAAGAGACCCAGACAGATGGAGAAGTAGTAATAGTTCTTCATACTTGAGTGTTACAGACAGAAGCACAGAGACACACATTGAGACAGTGAGACAGAGAAAGATAGAGAGATAGAGGGGAGAAGGGAAGACTTCATCTGGTTGTTTGGGATCTGTTGATCATCTAGATCTTTTTGTTCCTATAGTCTAAGAATGCCCTGGCCCAACATCGGGTGTGTGCTGTTGTGGGTCCATCTACCTGGAATGACATTAATCCATCACTAAGAGCTCAATAGATAATGACTGGCTTCTCACTCTTTGAAGGCATTTCTTTTTCCCTAGGGCTTCCGTGCTGAAAGCGCCTCATAATAATTATTCTGTGAGAGGTGCTATATAAATCTAAAGATATGATAAGAATAGTTATAATAGTACAAATGAAATTTACTGGCTACTGACAGGGCACTTACTAAGGAAACCTTCCAAATGCAAATATAAACAGAAAGAGAAGACGGACAGGCAGGCGGGCAGGCAGACATACTTGAGTGGGACAGACAGAGATGCAGAGAGACACACAGAGATAAAGTGAGATAGAGGGGAGAAAAAAAGGAAGGTAGAGTGGAAGAAGAGAGAAGAAACTATTCAATTGTATTTAAGAAGATCCAAGACATTGAAAAGATGAGATGAGGAAAATAAAAAGATATAAAACCAGATATGGATGAAGGTAAATTTGTCATCAACCGGGTTTACATAGTACAATGGAGAAGAATGCATGTTACATAATAATCTTTTAGTGTGGAAACCATTTGAGGTCTTCTGTCTGTCTGTCTGTGCAGAACGACAATGACTGTTCCAGAGGATTTTCACTTGGAACCAGTGAAGCGGAGCAGCTTCCCTGGACCGGAACCTCCACGAACGCTCAAGCGAGACATCTACTCGGATCCAGTTATCTTCCAAAACGTTGATGATCATGCTCTTGCCGTAAGGCTATCATTGCAGCATGTATTCGGGCTTTTGATACTCAATTAAACTTGACTGACTTTTGAGCTGACTGCCTATGCACAGATGCACAAAAGACCCTGCTAATGATTAAATGTGATAATGTTTCAAGTGACTTGTATCAATGTAGTATGCAGCTTACCATGTGCTAAATGTCTTGAAATACTACGGAGATTCATTGTGAAACAATTTGCTACTTTGAATATTATTATTCTGATGATTATTATTATTATTGTTACCAGTTGCCATGGATAATCTACGGTTTGACGGTTTGACGAGTACTTCAAAGGCTAAGTGACCAGTTGCTTGTGCACAGTGTATTCAGCAAAGACCGGATGGGTCAGCAGGGTTCAATTCCGAGGTCAAAGTTGAGGTTTGGTGGCTGCACATCTCACTGGTATTTGCTTCCTGAACTCGTGCATTGAATGAGGATCCTCAAGCAAACACAGAAGATATGAGAGAGGAGAATGTAGTTGGTTGCAATATGTCTGTTTAGAAATTGTTCATAGTATGACTAATTACTACTTGTGCTCAGGCAAGAGGCATCTTGCATGCAGGTCAGACACAGAGCATTTGAGAGATTCTGAAAAAGGAGTTACCCATGTACATGTATATATCTGACTTCATATATAGCAGTTTGAATCAGATTTAAGGTTGTTTTAGTAGAAATCATGTGAAATATGTTGTAGTGACTGATTCTAGTTAATTTCTCTGATGAAATTGATTTGGAGTAGACTGAGTTGTGATTGCAATCGTGAACATTTATCAAGTGCAGGCGATATCAAGCTGCTTTTCAGGTGCGTGACAACTACTTTTATCTCTGCAGCTCAATTAGATGAAGTTTAGCATTTGATGTTAAGTGTGAGAATGAAGTAACAAACAGTAAAAAGTTGATGAATTAATGTTTTGATGGTTTTGATTTGGTGACAGGAGTCGAGAGTCGATTATGACAACTTTCGAGATTTGATGTGGAATTTGGTCTTCCGAAACAACTATGGAGAATTGGAGAGGGCGAGGTATGTGCTCAATCTTTTCCAGTTTTTCCCCAGTGAGAATGGGGAAATTTACCAACACGTTCCATTTGTGAAGGGCTGCATTTTAGGAGGGTTTGACAGTCGATGACGAGTGACAGTTTATACACCCATTATCATCAGCGATCATCTTACATGTTTAAATTACCGCTTCAAACGTAAGCAAAGATCACCAACTTACTCATGAGGATTGCAGGGTAAATGAGCAGTCCAGCCTTAAACTAAGTCATGGTGTGTTTTATTCCTTATAATATTAGCACTCGTAGGCATCTGTTACCTTCTTTCATAAGTTTGCATTTACATTTTGCAGTCATCAGTCTGTAATATACGTTACATTATATAGCATGATATTATATAACATTATATTATGTGCTTAGTAGAGATATATCGGATTACGTTAGAAGTCGATACAATTCAGTAAATCAGGTGACAAGTCTAAGTGAAGACTTTAGTTGATGGCATGTAACTTAGTCGACTTAGTTGTTACGTCAGTTGGTGACTCCTTAGCGACTGACTCTGGAACACTAAAGAGATGAAGGTTTTCTGGAAGGATCTCTTTCAAGACCTGTGTTGTGAATTCTTGAAAGTGTCTTTCTTGCCCTGTCTCCTATTCTCCATTAGCACTTTGCTACCTGTGTAGGAATTCCTTTAGAATGACTTGTTAAGTAAATATAAACTATGTAGCTGCTGTTACTGATTGGAGATTTTCAACTGTTTATTTAACCTCAGAGCCATTTTCCGTTGGCTGACTTCTAAAGACCTGACAGTCGTCAACTTGAAAAATGATGAAACGGAATTGCCTGAACGGATTCTGAACGACTTCAAGAATGGTACAGGATCATACGCAAGAGCGTTTGAATTCATGGCTCGGTCAGTTCTCTGTTAGTAATGTGCATATGATTGAGGTATACATTCTAAAAGGTTCTTGAAACAGTGGGCCTGAATCAGGGTATGCCTTATACAGGTCCTTGAAAGGGTGGGTATGAATCAGGGTATACCTTCTACAAGGTTTTTAATGGGGTGTGTCTAATTTTTTGATTGGGATTAGGTTTTCCAAACAAAAGGTTCTTGAGAGTGGTGTTTATGAATATAGTTATGCCTTCTAGAAGGTTTTTGAAATGTGTGCACAGGAAATGATGTTGTTTCCTTTAAGATGTTCTTCAGTTGGTTGCTTGTCAGAAATTCTTGAAAAGCAAGTACATGAATTGGAATTATTCCATCTAAAAGGTTCTTGATTCTAGGGGTCCTGTGAATTGAGAAATGCCTACTAAAGGTTCTTAAAGGGGTTGACTGTTATTAATTCCTTATTGACCTCCAGTTATAGTGAATTCAAGAATCTCCCAACAATTATCAGCCATTCTTTCCAATTTCTTTCTGTTTCCTTGAATGTCGTTCCAAAGGTGTTGATGAGCAATTGACAGAGAACAACTTAGACCAGCAAAGAACGGTGACGGTCTATCTGACTCGCCCCTATTCGCTCGTATTGTGGAATTAAAGGTTATATTTAGGGCATAACTGAGTAGTCAATTTCCACCGAGTACCGAATCCGAGTATTTGAATGCACTGTTTGCCAGATCCGGGTACGAACCGAATAGTAACGGCAAATCTTGTCAGCGAGTAGTGGCCGCGCTGACCTTGAAAATTTGGTACGCAATAGCGGCAATATGCATGTTCCGCACATAATGTTCATTTAAAACATATTGAAAGATGTAAAAAAAATCTTTTATCTTTCTTTTGGTATGCAATTGCATCGTTTGCTTCCATGCAGCACCACCACTACTAGCGAGTAGATCTACCATCCCTAGGCAAAGCGCAGTTAGCCTTTCACGTGCAAAGCTACGGAGAACTATCTATAGTCAATGCAGAGTCTATGGCAATATCCTTCATATAGCATATCAGTCTAGACTATAACAGTATATCTATTATTTAATAACTTTATTTGCGAAAAAAATGTAAAACCTTGTTATAAAATTTGAATTATGAAGTTATTAACGATGTCTTTACTCTCTAATCTTTACTGGTAAGTGGGTGGAGCCAATTCAAGGGAGAAAATTACTGATTTGGTTGCCACCTGGGAAATGTAACAAAAAGAAATTAAAATATATAAATTAACATCATTATTTTAAATAAAATTCAATGGAATGTTAAGTTCTTGTTTAATTAATCAATAACTTATAAGTAAGTTCGTAAGTCCATAATTTATTTGATGAAAAAAAATTATTTTATAAAAAAAAAATTATTTTATAAAAAAAAATTGTTTTTAGCGATTTCTGGTTATGCTCTATTGATATTGTTTAAGAAATTTTGATTTTCATTTCCCAATATTATCAAGTTTTCCTAAAACAATGATGGAAGTGTAATTCTTTAGTGTGAATCTGTTCTGCTGACTGATTAAGGTTCCATGAAGTCGTGCATTTCATTGTTCAGGTACTCTGGGTTGTGTGCGGTTTCGATAAAGGGTTGGGCCAAGGGAATTGCATATGTTCCTGGAAATGCCTTGACTTCCGAGAGTCCAAACCACAGCTGGAATGCCGTCTACATCGGAGGCAGCTGGCATCTCATTGACAGCAACTGGGCATCCAACCGAATTCAGACGGAAGACGCTTCAACAGCCGACTACGATGAATTCTACTTCCTGACGGATCCGGCAGAGCTCATGTTCAGTCACTTTCCGGAGAACTCCGCCTGGCAGCTGCTGTCGAGGGAGCTGTCGGCCGGGGAGTTCGAGGGTCTTCCACACCTCAAGTCGCACTTCTTCAGTCTTGGACTCCACGTCCTGTCTCAGATCCAGGGAGTGCTGCACACGCAGGATGGCGTGCTCACCCTCACCCTGGGCTTCACCAGACAGACGGCCTTCACCTACAAGGTGAGCTATGGAAAGGACAAGGTGGAGCACCTCAACGGCATCAGCCTCAACAAGTACATTCTTCAGGAGATGACGGACGGTCGCCTCACATACTACTTCCGAGCTCCTCTTCCGGGCAACTACCACCTCACGATCTTCGCTAGAGATGCAAGGAACGGCGTTCCCAAGGGAAGCCTCATCTTCAAATCGGTCGCAGAGTACGTGGTTAAGAGCGCGGACGCGTTCGCCGCCCTCGGTCCCTTTCCCTATTGCTCGGACTCGAGCTGGGGCTCCGACGTTTACGTACGCCAGTATCCCATAGTTCCGAGCATCAATTCGGCCATCTTGTTCTGTCCCACTGGAAAGGCAGAGCTCGTCTTTGAGAAGGATCCTCATCTCAAGCTGTACGCTCGTCTCGTCCATGATGGAATCACCTTTGAGGAGCTGAAGAGTTGGTTGACCTACGAAGAGGGCAAGGGTCAAACGGTCCTCAATGTCGACCTCAGGAAGGGAGGGGAGTTTGGCCTTGAGATCTTTGCAAATGATCCAGATGTGGATGGAGAGGTCTTCACTCACTTCAGCCAGTATCTGCTCGTCTCCCTCGAGCAGGAGTTTCCCGATCTCTTTGGATTCGTCTTTGATCGAAACGATCTTCCACAGAATGTCTGGGCTGAAGGACACGAGGAAGTCTCCTGCCAACGATCAAAGGTAGATGACGGATGATTATTGTATAGAGTCTCTGAGATGACAGATGATTATATGGAGTCTCTGAGATGACAGATGATTATATGGAGTCTCTGAGATGACAGATGATTATATGGAGGCTCTGAGATGACAAATGATTATATAGTCTCTGAGATGACAGATGATTATATGGAGTCTCTGAGATGAGAGATGATTATATAGTCTCTTAGATGACAAATGATTATATGGAGTCTCTGATAGACATGTACAGCTAACAAATGTTTCATGACGTAATTGGATTTTAAATAACTAATTATAGTTTTGTCACTGTTTACAATCATTTTTATTCATTTTTTGTTCAGAATGCAGAGTAAATTAATTATGAAATTGTAATTGATAGAACTTCAGTAGTTGGACAACAATCTGATCATGATGTTCATGAGAACAAGAGTTTGTCAATTGGACAAAGTATGAATCTCGAATCAGTTAATTATCCATGTAAGTTTAGCAAGTAGAAGCATACGAGTGAGAAGGTAGAAATTGATTAGTGAGTAAGTAGTAAACTTGTAACTTATTTAAATTATGCATCTGTTGTTGATGAAGTTGGTTTCTAACTTGAATTAATTTTGCATTGATTTGAAAGGTGACTGAAACACTTGCTGAGCCATACGCTTATGATGCAGAGGAGGATGATGATATTGATGATGATCGTGGGATGCTGTTTGATGCGGAGGTCGATCGCAGGATGCTCTACGATGCGTCTCCGGAGGAGGAGCATGGAAAGCACGTTGGTGCCGACACTGAGGTTCATCATGTGACGCACGTTGGTACTGATGCTGCAGATCATCGTGGGTTGCACTCTGATGCGGATGATGTCGATGATCGGGAGATGCTGTTTGATTCGGAGGTGGATCGTAGTTTGCTCTATGATGCCACTTCCCCTGTTAGTGATGATAAGCATTCGAAAGAGGATAAGAAGATCTATGCCGTCCTCATCAGCAAGGAGCCGCCAAAGGGCTTTGAGGCGGCGCCAATCTCCGATGAGGAGGTGGTTGCCAAGCGACCATCAGAGTCCTACAAACCTCGCAAACTCTTCGATGATTTCATCATCTTCAGAGATGTTGACAATCACTCGGTTGAGGTTGGTGGGTCTCTCTCTCGCTTCTAGGACACTTTGTGAATTAAATCTACTAGTTTTTTAATTAATCTGTTAGGGCTACTTTTGTGTTAAATCTTTTTTTATTGCTTGATCTTTGCAGAGAATGTGAGATTGCACTAGGAAGTGTATAAATACCTCATAGGGTTAGCAAAGTCTACTTGAATCGAATGACTTCTAAGGTTCAACTGTTATGGTAGTAAACACGGCATCAGTTCCTGATGGCAGTCTCTTCTGTTGGAGAAATCCGGACAATTATATCCATTCGGTATAAGAGAGAAACTGGATGACTTTCAACACTTGGTATCATGTTGTTGGGCGTCTTCTGTGGCTTCCCATTATTAATTATTATTCCCACTCTTCAATTAATTTCCTCATACGATTTCTCATCATTTGTTCCTACTATGTTTGTAATCATACTGTGGTCTGTCAGTTTTTAAATAAATAGAAAGTATTATTATTACTATTATTATTATTAATCGACGTCGTACTCACCAGTCATTTTTCTCTCTCAGGTGAATATAGTTAATGACCGTTGTTGAGTGATTTGTGTTTATGTGTTGTAGGTGTCTAAGGTGCAACATGGCAACTTCCGTGACTTGATCTGGCATCTGATCTACGCAAGGAATATAACGGATGAACTGGAGAAAGCAAGGTCAGTCATCTGACCAATTGATCCCTGTCTCTTGTAGCGTGGAGTCTCTGGAGGTTTTGGAAAGGAGTGATTGAAAGGAGTGACGGAGCGTGGTAGTATTTCCCGACAGGAAAGAACAGAATGAATTGAAGAAGATGGAAAAGAGAGCTTGGAAGTGGGCTGGAGCAGTTCCTATGGAGGAGTTCCGATGTAGGACTTGGTTTATGATGCAGTGATTGATATGAAGGTGAAGAGAGAGAATGTTTAGGCAGATGGAGCAATACCTTCTTCATATGTAGCAACTGTCTATTATTGTTTGCTTTTATTGTGGTCATCCATATCAAACTGCTAAGCATGACTGTTCAATATATAAAGGTGTATTATGCTTTTTTGAGCTTCTGAATAGCATGACAGTTGTACGGTCAATGATGCTTTGATGTTTTCCAGAGCCATCTTCGTCTATCTATCATCGACGGACCTGAGTAAGATCAACTTTCAAAGAGTGGAGGCAGATTCACCGGAAGAAATGCTCGTGAATCTTAGGGACGGACGAACGACCTACGCTCGCGTCTACGAAACACTGTGCAGGTTTGGCCTGTCTATCATAAATATTGACCAGTCATGCCAGGCATATTTACCAGACTTGTTTTTGAATTTGTAATTGTGAATTTATGTAGAGCCACTTCAAGAGAAAGTTGTGTTGACCTATCTGATGTTAATTGAGAAGGAGACGATCGATGCCTCTTTGAGGCGTTAAGACTCGTCTACGATTTTCTGTTTTCAGCTCATCCATAAAATCTAGGACATTCTTTTCTGTTGGCTTCTCTTAAGTGATTTATCTCTTCACTATTTATTTATCTCCAGTATCTTGTATGTCAATCACTCTTGCTGAATATTGATTTCAATTTTTATTTTGAAATTGATGTTGAATCGCATCAGGTTTAAAATTTCACTACACTGTTGAAACTGTTGTAATTGTTTAGAAAGAAACTATTGTTCTGAGTTATTCCTTCAGGCTGACAATGAGAGTTATTAGAAGGAAGCTATGGAAATGTACAATGGAGTTGTGCTTAAGTTGCATGCATTCTCTGCACACACATTGCGACGCATTGCCTGCATTTGTCGTTCTAGGTATGCTGGGTTGAACTGTGAGACTGTGACCGGTTATGCAAAAGGAGCCGACTATCGACCTGGGGTTCAGTTTGCAGCCGACGAAGGTCAGCATTCGTGGAACGCGGTCTACGTCAATGGAACATGGCAGTTGGTCGACTGTCATTGGGCGGCACGAAGACTTGTTGGAAAACAGGTAAAAGAGATGAATGCTAGGAGAGGAAAGGAAGAGGAGGAGAGGAGAGGAAAGTGGAGAGGGAGAGGAGACAAGAGAGGAGAGGGAGAGGAGCTCTTTGTTAATATGCATCCAATCATGGATATAGAATTGGAATCTACTATGATTGATTCTGTTTAGGTTGAGTTATTTTTTGAGAGGATCTCTTCTTATGTAGTCAGTTTCTAAATGCTGATAAAATGTTCAGTGTTTATAATATTGTTGGAGATCAAGAAGAACATCTCATGTGTGAATCTGATGAATGAAAACTGACTATGAGTACATTAGCTCGTGAAATAAGGAAGAGCCATTTGTCGATGGTTGATTGTATGATTAGTGATGTTTTCTTGTAGGTTGCCGGGGACAACGTGAGATATGAATTGGATGATTACTACTTCATGCCCGAATCAAGTCAACTCATCTTCACGCATTTTCCACTGGTGAAGATCTGGCAGCTGCTCGAAAGACCGATCTCATTGGAGGAATTTGAGAATCTGGTTCCTGTGAAATCAGCGTTCTTCAAGTACGGTCTACACATTGTCAGCCATCGAGATGCAGTCCTACACACAGATGGGGCGATCACCATTGCCATCGGATGTCCTAAGGTAGGTAGTATACTTGTTCATTGGAGCAATTCCTTGTTGGAAATTCCATCTGGGAAGATAAGGGGAGCAGTTTGTTGGTTACATTTCTCCTTCCTTGTTGAAAGTAGTTCTTCTAACCCTAATGATTATGTACTTATGATGTGGAGTGAGAGTCGTTTGTTTAGATGGCATAGGAACCTGAAGGTCGGTCGGAATTCGTAGAGTTCTGCTTTGTGAATGCTTAAAACTTAGCTGTTATCATTTTCTACCAATCATCAATGTTGCAATAATAGTAGTACTAGTGTCTAATATTAATAATAATAATAATAATCATGGTAGCAATAATAATAGTGTGATCTTTACAAAGATGTCTATGTCTTGAGGGATAAATTCTTCTTCTGGTAAACAGCAAATAGTAATAATCTCGGCAACGCCTCTGTAGTTTCTCCTGAAGTGGTGCTATAATTAATTTTGCTGACAATTCAGGATGGTCTCCTTTGAAGCACATGTTGTATTCTGATGATTTCATTTTCTGTCTGTTTACAGGCAAAGAACCTGGCTTTTACCTTCAGCCTCAATCACTTTGATTTTGGTGAGAATTTCTGTGGCATCGTCTTGAATCAATTTGCGATGAATTACCAGCAGGACGGTCAGTCGTTTTTCCGCCTCCGTCTCCCAGAGCGCGGCTCCTACCAGCTGGTGCTGTATGCAAAGGAGCTCGTGCCGAACCACGCCAACGCGGGAATGTTTGGAGGGGTCTGCGAATACGAGATCGTGGTCAACAAGACGCCGGAGAGCGCTCCACTGCCGTTCCCGCCATGTGCCCACACGACATGGGGACCCGGAGACAGCTTCTACAACTACGACCTTGAGCCTCAGCGCAAGGATCCGATCCTATACACCCTCAACGGAGTAACAGAGGCTCGATTCGTGATGAAGGAAGAGCTGCGCTTCACGGCCAAACTCAAGTCGGCTCTGATTGAGGACGAGACTCAACTCGTTCCGTACCTCATCCAGAGAGTGGTTGGAGACACGGCCATCTTCTACTTCAAGGCTCCTCTCGTAGGAGAGTTCGGTCTGGACGTCTATGCCAACAACCCAGAGACGGACGGACAGAGCCTGCACCATGTCTACCAGTTCCTGATCATCTGTGACCAGGCCTCGACGGTTGAACCCTTTCCGGCACTTCTTCCCAACTATCTCGGTCCTCAGCCGCAGTTCGCTCCGCTCGGTCTGACGATCGCCGGACCAGCCGATCCATTCATCGTCCTTGAGGGAGGGGAGCTCCAGCTGTCATTCACCATGACTCAGCCGACCCGCATGTCCTGTCAACTCCTCTTCAGCTCGGAGGACGGAGATCGCGATTACTCGGAGTACTCGCTTCAGCAGAGCGGAGAAAACGCCATCACCTACGTCTTCAAATTGCCTGCTCCAGGCTACTACAAAGTGCAGTTCTTTGCGCTGCCCGCCTCTGATCCGTCGGAGAGCCTGCCCGGCGTCTACAACTGCCTGGTGGAATGTCGCAGCACATTCGTGTCGTCCGTTCCCTATCCGAAGCAGTACGGGATCTGGAGAGAAGGGTGCTACCTGTACGAACCGCTGGATGGACACCTCCAGCCAAACCGTCATTCGAAGGGAGGCGCTTCCACCTATCAACACGTCTTCTTCAGTCTCGACGTTCCCAAGGCAACAAGTGTTGTGGTCGTCGTGGGAGAGGAATGGTATCCGCTCGACCAGAAGTCGGGAACGACCACGTGGAACGGAGAGGTTCAGATGGAGAGCTTCTGGGAACGTGAGCGGAAGTTAAGCGTAGTTGCGAGTTACGATGATCCACCTTCGCGCTTTGGAACACTTTTGGAGTATTCCATGTAGAAGACGTCAACGGAGGACAGGGCTTTGGCCTGACCTCTCATCTCTCATCTGTCGTTGGGTCTTATGATCCAGTTACTTTATGCTTACGTGTCTAGATTAGAAGAGCTTTTTCTGGAAATCTCGTATTGCTTTCATATTCAAGTCGTACCTGATAGATATTAAAGAGCAAGTTAGCACTGTGCTTGCTAAGTTTCTTAGTCATTGTAACAATGTTTAATCAGATTAGTAACAGGGATTCGGATATTGATTGATGCTTTTGTCTCTGGTCAATAAAGGATCGGTTGATTGTTAGTCGCTATTTGCTTATCTCTGTGCTTTGATGGTTTTCATCTTTTATATGATCTTTTGTATTTGAAACAAACTGTTTAGCTTCAGATGCATTTTTCGGACTATGATGGCATAATAATATTCCTCAAAGTGACCAGTGATCTCCTCCCTTAGAATCAAATGTAGCTGTAACTCAAATGATGTTTATATTGAAAAGATGGTGAATCATAATCCTAGGAGTCTTCTTTGTACGTATGACTAACGCAGCAACAGTTGATATTATAGTTTTAGATGAGAGAGAGAGTGAGAGACAGAGAGGAGAGAGAGAGAGGAGAGAGAGACAGAGAGACAACCAGCTTATGATTTATTTTGTAGTTTTGTTGATTTTATTTGGTTTATCTTCTTCATCGCTTGACAGCATTTTCTAATCAATCTGACATCGATGTGAATTAGACAGAAGTGAGTGAGAATTGCTTAGTCTAAGATGGGACTTTGATGAGCTTGTGGTAAAATTAGGTGAGACAGTTGAGACAGTGGTTTTTCTGTCATGTTTATCTTTGTTTTTGCTTGACAGCCGTTTATAACTGATCTGTTTTAATGTGCCATCGATATGATTAGATCAACGATTCATAATCTCAGAAGAGATGGATATTGTGGAACTACCATCAAAAGTAGCAAAGGTGGAGGTGCTTTGTTTTTCTTGGATGTGTTAATGCATCCGTGGTGTTGCCGTTACACAAGGAGATTACTTGATGTTAAGTATCTGACATTAACAGTTGTTCTGTCTTAACTAAGGACTTTTCTTCATGTAGGGATGTTTGCCCTTTCTGGCAGAATAATTTGAAGTCAAAGTTTCACTCACTTGAATCAACAATGCCTACTAATCTTGTCATTTAACTTTTTTAATGTAGACATCTAACTCAACTGGGTTTTGGCAGCGACTTTGTGCAATGAATCAACTCTTTTAGACTTATTGATAGCTTTAATCGTGTAATTAATTAGTCTGATGTTTCTAATTGTGCACTGTTTTCTTAATTGCAACGTGGCTTTGTTGAAAACAGAATTAAAAGCTTTGTCAATGTATTGTTGAGATTTTTCTATGACTTGCGTTACTAATGTTACATATCTTGTCATAGGTCAATTTCTGTCTAAAATATGAAATGGATGACTTTGTTTGCACTTTGCACCCATTAATATTTAAATTTCATCTAAGTTTACCCAAGATGGTCAATACTGGCCAATCGACAATACTGGCCAATCCCTTTTGTTTCATTAGACCTGTTAATTGACCTCACTTGAGCTGGCATACAAGTCTGACTTAAAGCCTATAGGACAGCCCAATGTTTATAATATTAAGTAGCTTCCACACGAAGTTTGTGCTAAGAGACCTAGTTGACTTGACTATCCAGTGATCCTAATTTGATCAAGAAGCATCCCAAGCTAAAGCAAGTAAGCACCCACTTGCACAATGCCTACCCTACTACCATCCAGATCCATCAAAATGATCCATATATGCGCTACAATAATCAGTGGCAAGGATCAGTTGCTGGCAAATACTATAACAAAACTTCAGTCAATTAATTCATCTATAATTAGAGTTTAATTAGAATTACTGTAGATCGAGTGTTACCATAAAAGGCCATAACATACGAAGATAGCAATTTAGTATGCAGAGAATAGAAGTTCAATCATCATATTGAAATCGTAATCATGTTGAATGAATTTTCCTTCGAAATCACTCTTTCAAATCATGTTCATCAATAGACGACGGTGGATATAAGAATATCGTCAGCCAGAAAATCCACTTCTCTATCTCGCGACCCCTCAAACTATTCACCAAATTAAATTCAGAATTAATTAATGTCGTTCAGCGAAATGCAGTCTTCACCAACAAAGTCCTGCACCAGAAAAGCTGTCATGATTCATTGCTCGCGTTTAACAAGAGACCAACGACGTCAACTTTGTTCTCTTCGTAGGCAGTCGATTGAAGTCCGACTCAGATTGGTTAAAAGGGAATTGGGGTTAGAGGAACGAGAGAAGGGGAAAAGGGTTTCTTAGCCAACGAATGAAGGGTTGGGCATTTGACGAATGTCTTCTGTGTGACAACCATCTTCTGTGTTGGAAAGCTTCAGATGAATCGGAAAGAGATGTGAGGTATCAAACCCTTTCCAGGATCAGCTTACATTGTCAAATTCTGAAACAATATCAACAAACAATATGGACCACATAATTAACACTAGTCAATGCTAGTTCTTTTATTTATTATCACTTATAAATATTATTAATAATAATAATTTACCCACTCTATTGCTTCTAAAAAGGTCTTAGAACTGGCAATAATAATTAGTATAATAATGAATAATTTAGTTAGTTCTTTAAATGCAAAGAATATCAATTGATGAGTCACCATAACTGAATGAATACCAAGAAAATCAGTTCAGAGACAGAATTAATATACACTTCTACCAGTGCTAAGTGAGATTTCCAGCAGAACACGTGATTGCAAAGGATGATCACTCATACGATGAATCAATTTGAGACAGCATTTCACTGACTGTCCTACTGACCATGATAGCATTGACGATGTCGTATCCGTTGTTTCGTAACGCGGTCACAGCCTTCGCTCGTGACACTCCGGTCTGTGACATGACGAGATCGATGTCCTCTGCTGAGATACCCGTCTCATCAATCTGCTCTCAAACAAATCACACTAAAATCAAATTCAGAGTGTCTCTCATAATTAACTTTAAAACAAACTAAATATTTATTAGAAATGTTCTGAATGGAAGATAATATTGAATGATGACAAGGGTTCTTGGTTATTCTGTCTGAATTCCATTTGCAATATATATATATATATATACAACCCACAGAATTTCATTCGCATCTATTCATAATAGATGCAACGTCACAGCCATCGCCTCTTTGCATGAATAACCCGGTATTTCTAAGACCACTTCATTGAACCACTCTAAGGCAATTAAAAACGAATATCACATACAACATGAACAAAGATAGTCAAACACAGACCCATTCAAACACAGAATCATTCAAAGCGACTTTTATAGAAAGTCATTTTAAAAACAAATCCATTCAACAACACTAAAAATTATTGTCATTTCAAGTCAATAAAAAACAGATCTCTTCATGGCCATTAAAAAACAAAACAGTCATAAGATACAGAGCCATTAAAAAACCCAGAGCCATTCAAGGCTAATACAAAAGAGCCAGTCAGGTCATTAAAAAAAAAAGTAATTCCAAGCCATCAAAAACTATTAAAACAGAGCCATTCCCAGCCATTCCAAATCAGAGCCATTAAAAATAATTTAAAAAGCAGTAATTTCAAGTAATTAAAAATCATTTAAAAAAAAAGTAATTTAAAGCCATTCAAAATCATTTAAAAAACAGTCATTTAAAGCCATTCAAACAGGGCTCGAAATGGACCAGAACGCACCAGAACGCTGTTCCAGTTTGTAAAATGCAATGGTATTATCGTTCCACTTTGTCAAATATGATGGAACGCATCAGAACGCCGTTCCTTTTCGTCGTGTGAAAATTAAAATGTAATTTGTGGCCATTCTGCTGCTCAGCTCGTTCCAAGTGGACATTATTACAAAATTCTGATTGCAAAGTCCACTTTCTGTCATCAATTATAATATTAATCTAGAAAAATGTAAATAAACGGGCATTAAATATAACGAGGTGTAAACAGCGGCACAGCCCCATTCTTCCCTACTCGATTTGCCTTATTTGCGTTTGACGTCATCTTTATTATCTGACGACGTCATGTCTAAAAATAAATAACATAGACAATACGGATGATTGCATATTTGTGTTCTCATTTTCAAGAGAAAAATAATCAGATTCAGAAATGAAATATATTTGGTGATTAACCATAATTATTTTACGAATTGGTTGAAAAACGGCCAATTTTAAGTGATAATACTGATAATCCGGATGAACCTTCAAAAACAGAGAGTTAAACGTTTAGGTATGGCCGAAAGGGGATGATGGCCAGTGCTCAACTCAAGAACATTATGTTATTGGTGAGTTGGCGAAGAACTTCAAGGAGATCAAGGTGAATATGTTCTTGAAGAATCTTTAATTATCGTTGATATCGTCAAAATGATAAAGAAGACGATATGCCAGCCTGCTTTAACAAAAATCAGTGTGATAGTTTTAAGCAATACAATGATTGTAAAAAGTAAAACTTCTGGGTTGCTCAGAAAGCAAATCGAACAATATCGGAATATTTAGTGAAAACAATCAATTTTTTGTGGAAAAAACTATTTGAACATAAAAAGTGATGCTGTTCTGAAAGCACTTGAAATATCAGAACAAACTGGTAAAAAATATCGACCCCAAAATTAAGTTGAGTGTCAGACTGCCTACAACATCGACAAACCAAAATAAGGAATGCCTCAATTATATAATTTTATTATAGTGATTAATTCGTGTTTCTGGCATAACCTTAAAATTGTCCTGTGAATGGTACAATATATTTACTAGTGTTCCGTTTCGTCAAATTTTCCATTTCGAGCACTTCATTCAAAATCCTATCCATTTAAAGCCACTGAAATTAGAGTAATTCCAAGTAATTGAAAGATTTTATCCATTCAATGCTAAACTGAAGATGTCTTTGAACTCTGACCTCTTCTACCCCATCTGCCCCTCCTCCTCCTCCTCCTCCGTCCTCCTTGTTCGCTCCTGTTCTCGTCGACAGTTGACCGTTGTTGCCTCCTGATCTAAACTTCTCAGCGGCTGCCACTTGTGCCTGTTGACTCGAGTCTTCGACCTGGAAGAATAAAGGACAATTAAAAGGACATATCAAAGGACAAATCATAGAACAATTCATAGAACAATTCATACAGCAATTCAAAGGACAAGTCAAAGGACATCACTAAGCACTCAAGGAAACCAAACATTTGTGCATCTACTCATATATATATACATATATATACACACGTTTATATATATATATATATATATAGATATATATATATATATATATATATAATACCTGGACTATTAATGAATTCACGAGGTTGTAAAAGGTTCTATCCAAACAGATAATATATAACAACCAAACAATAAAATGCATAATTGTAAATAAACAGATTAACAAGATTAACACATAAATAAATTACATAGACACAAACTGATCATCATAGAATGCCTGACCAATTAGAGATTAAATGGAATTCTCCAGTATAGCATGATTTCTAATTATAACTTTATGTTAACTGATCATCAGTTAAAGATGATGGTCTAATAGATGCAAATCATTAGATATCTTTGAATTTGACAAAACAACAGCAATTTTATTTCTCAGGAAACTAAGAAAAAGTCACAACAGACCTTGACTTCTCCTAGAACGACGTAAGTATCTGAAGAGGAGCTCTTGAAGACTTCTGGTTGAGCGATTATAAAAAGAATCGTCTTTGACTTTTTGATTGCTACCCGTTTTATGCCAGGCACCAATTTCAACCCTAAACAATACATCATTTCAAATAGTTCTGATTGATTGATTGATTGATCGTATGTGCCTACATCTGTATAGAGCCAGAGGTCAGAGGTCATGTGTAAAACTAATAACATGAAAGAGTTTCATTCCAAGATCAGTTCACATAAACTGGAAAATACTCAAAAGCCTGGAAAACTAAAGAATTCCAACAAAGCAAATGGAAGAGAAATCAGTTTCTTGAATTAAATGCAGATAGTGTCCGTTTTAGCCACCTCACCTCACTCTGCTCAATCACTGTCAATGCCAAGTTCTCTCCCTCAACATCTGACCCCACCAAACCAATGTCGCCTCGACTCTGTTAGTCCACAGTTTATGTAGCCATTCCATAGCACCCAAGATAGCCAGAGGGCAAGAGGCCAAAACAACCCTACACTCCTGAGGCCGCTGTAATGCGCTTCATATAATAATTGGAGGAGCAAGGGTTAACATTACCTCTTTTGTCTGAGCACAGATTTGAACTGAAAAGCACTCAATCAAGAGTCTTGCATGCAAATCACCATCACATCTCACTTAGAACCTTCACAAATCAATCACAGATATTCGAACGAAGAGAGATACAACAAACGATCATAAAACTAAACAACTGCTGTAATACAGACCGAGCTTTGATAAAGCCTTTCGAACTTTCTTTTCGCTTCGACTCTGCTTCTGTTTGCTTGACCCTTCGTGTAACTGCGATGATTGCATTGACATCTGAAAACAAAGAATTTACGATTGAACAAGAAGTTATTGTTACTGAGTAGCAAGTTTTCGTGCACAATTACGCCACAATATATAGGGTGACACAAAAGTTCGTCCACCGTTTTCAAACTTAAATATCTCGGTCGAAACGAGAGTCTCTTAGATATTTTTAAAGCGTATGCAGGACTCAGATATTATATAACCCTGAAAATATTAAGTCAAACGTGCATTAAATGACGTGACAGCAGAGGTGTAACAAGCGGGGGGCAGAGGGGCACCGGCCCCCCCGTTTCCAAACTGGAGGCAAAGCCCCCAGGTTTAGTGCTCAGTGCCCCCCCATGTGCCACCAAATCGGTTTTTTTCATGTTTCTACAATGGCTTTTTAAGATGACTTTTGTTAGGATAATTTTTGATCCCCATTTTTAAAATTTCTGGGGGGCAAAATTTTGCGCAATTTTTTTAAATTATGCCTTGCCACTTTAAAAAACCTTCTTACACCTCTGTGTGACAGTGTACAATGCAGTGTGCGAAGTGCATTCCTGGCTCATGCCTGTATGTGATGTCACCATTAATCATGCCGCTTCATTGAGTAAAAATAGGTGCATTGACACTGGACAGTGGAAGACTGGTCTAATGTTTTTTTCACCGATGAGTCGCTGTTCAAGTTGTTTTATGTACCTAATGTACAAAACGATACAGTTTTAGGTTCACATGAGGAGAACATTCCTTCTACTTTACAATTGAAGTTTAGTCCATCTGTGATGACGTGGGGGTGGGATGACAACCAGGGGTCTCACAAGCTTTCACTTTGTGCTAAATGGTACCAGACTGAACGCGCAGTACTACACAGACGCCCATTGAGAGTGTGGCTGATTTGAGCAGCGCTATATAAATGCTTGATTACATTACATTACAAACATTCTCGAGCAATACGCAAAGTCAGCGTTCAAGAGACAACAACAGTGTTATGCAACGAAAGTTGGGACACTTCAGTCGCTGATTCAGTCTATGCTGTCATTAAGCAGATTTAACGAATATACTGTATGCTAATGGCCTACGTCTGTAAGACCTACAGGTAATAATATTGTGTAATGGTTTATTAGGCCCAATATTTTGCTTGCAGTGATACTATGATGAACAAACTGTAGCTTTTTTCTGGGAACTGGCCATCTTCAATTTTAATAATATATAATGGCAACCACTGACCGGATCAAAGCCAACTTTGTATCAATATCTTTCATTTGCACTGACAAAATATCATAAAAAATATCAAGCCCTTACAGAGAAAACGCATTTTGAAAATGGTGAACAAACTTTGGCGTCACCCTATATAACTGCAATTGTGCCTACGAGGCGTGTGTGTACCTCTGAACCAATAGTAAGAAGGGCAGTTGATGTCAAATAAGTTCTATCCTAAACTAATAATTACCCAAATCGTTAGACTACATCTGTCCGTCGTATGCAAATAAAGTTTATCTAAATACAGCATCAAGCGCAGTCATGTTTTTCTGTAAATCTTCTGTAAACCTTACTACACTCTTTGGCAGTATAAACAAAAGGTCTGATTCGAGTTTCAAAAAGCCTATGTTCGTGTCTACGTTAGTATAATTGCAGTTATTAAAATTAAATTAAATCTTAACGGGTATTGCATATTTCTGGCGTATTCTAGTATTGACCGCGGCGCACTTACAGTTTAGATGATGCACAATTCACCTTGACTGTTTCGTTAAATTCGTTCCAGTGTCTTAACCACTACTCTAGCAACGTTAAAATTAAGTATGACCCATGATTTTTCATGGGTAAACAGCTAGTAATATAATAATTGTAGAGTATGTTGTATGTGTGTGTGTAGAGAGAGAGAGAGACTTGAGGTTCATCTGAGAATCCTGGCGTTCGTTTTCTGTCTGGTCCTTCGAGGTCCGGCATCTGATCCCCCTCCGTTGAATCTTCATCAGATGTTGATGACTCATCGCTGCTCGTCTTCTTCTTCTTTCTTTCGATCGGATCCTCCTCATCGAAATTAAACGTCACTTTCACTGGAACGGTTACCATTGTCTGAAATACGCACACCAATGAATTTTTTTTTCGTGAAAACAAATAATAAACTTTCTTGAGACAAATAAATTTTTGTGAAACAAATAAATTGAATTAAAAATTCAAAAATCTTATCTTCCTGGTAATCACAGAAGTACCACCGTATCAGACAAGACAACAAACGAAAGCCACATTAAATGAAAAAGCCTCACATCAATGATCCAATTGATAGAGGTCAGGTCATCATGGAAGACTGGTCTAATGTGGATAGAGGTCAGGTCATCAATAATCCAATAGATTGAGGTCAGGTCATAAATAATCCAATAGATTGAGGTAAGGTCATTAATAATCATACGGATTGAGGTCAAGTCATCAATTAACCAATGGATTGAGGTCAGGTCAATCAATGAAACTTGACATAGCACCTCTTCCAGAAGTCTACCCAGAGCTGCTCCCAGTCCTTCGAGCACTAGCAGCAATCGGGCAGCATAGGTCATCAATTATCCAACGGATTGAGGTCAGGTCATCAATGATAATATGGATTGAGGTCATATCATCAACCAAAAGGTCAACAAAATGAGAGTTTGAGCCATATTGGCAAAGATGAATTCTGAATCTGGAACTGAATGACGACCAAGAATCGACCGAATTTCCACAAATGATGTTAAATACGAAAACCCTACTGACAATCACTAAGAGAGTTGAGCGCTTTCAGAGTCAGGATACGAGTAGAGCAACGAGTAGAGTAACAACAGCAACAGATGAGAATAGAAATATATCACCAATCAACGCTAAGAATATCTAAGATATCTAGCAACTCAGCAGATGGCTGTTTCACAAACATTGTGAAAAAAGTCTATTCATTAACAGATTAAAAATTATACAAAGAATGTCTAAACATTTCAATACAGATGTCATTACTATATTCATTATTTCATTTATTATCATCTTTTGATATAGACTCAAAATCATCATTATATTCATTTACAGAGCAAACAATGAGGTAATAGCATAGTAAGAATTGAGGAATAACGCATGAAATCACACATGAATAACACATGCCATCAGATTCACGAGTCTTTCTCAGGATGGACAAATTCATGAACTGTTCATGAGAAAATAGGGAGTGAATTGTTGGTTGAGGAAAAAGGCATGGTTCTCATTAAACAGGGCGGATTTTAATATAGAAGAGCCTGCCTCGTGGGCAAGAGCTTCAGTAGAGGATATTTGAGTTAATAAATCAGGTAGAGGAGCATGAGGCATGCATTATTCCAGTCATGATGATTGCGTAAGATATGCCTATCGATTGATACAATAGAAACGACTACTAGCGCTGTATACAATATTAGCGCAATCTAAAGATTTCGCGACGCACATGTTCACGTAATAGTTATTACATTAAAGAGAAAACGACGCAGTGAGACAAAATTGAAATTTAAGGCAAACTATGAAATTGGCGCTTAGAAATTTAGAAACTTGGATTTGAAGGATCAGCAGTGTAAATTAAAGTACAGCTGCTGTCTTTAAAATACACACCTATTTAGTTAATTGCACCCACTAAACTACAATATAACACTATGGCCATATATCTCGTGTCCATGTCAATTGATCCCAGTGCCAGGATATGGCTCTACATTTTGCCAACAATTGCAATTAAAAACTCAACATATAAACTAATTTCTTACTCGAGATTGTAATTATTACAAATACATATATATATATTATATCTAGAGCTAATAATATGTTTAAGCATTCTATTTACCGTAACGGGCCTATTTTACGCTACACGATCACTGATCTTAATATACACTACAGAAGTCTTTCTCAGCGTAATCGAAATTTTTGGCAAAATAGCTATAAATAGACATAGACCAACACGAGTTAGTAAGTAAGTATCAATCAATCAATCGATCGGTTTGATCGATCAATAGATCAAATGCTTTGTTGTTCACCAATAAACATAGTGCATAATACAATCGCGGTAACAACAGAGTAACAGTAGGACTATACAGTGAACAATGGGAAACCCCAAAAGAACGAACCGTTCCGCTATCAGAGGTCGCCCAATATCATTCAATAATTATACAACCAATTACTCAATGAAGCAAATCAGTCACAGGCTTGTAGGCCGATAACACTGATTTTTAAAGATTCTGATCAGTCAGTAGGAAGACTTTATATTTATGTTTAAACTACCACAACGTAGACGCGTTAGTTAAAACAGTTGGTAACATATTCCACAAGATCGAGCCATAGGTTCGGACGCTGTGTTTTCTAATTGTCGCGCTAGTGCTAATTTGATGAATCCTGTTTGAAGAACGAGTGTGGTGACTATATAAATGGGCTTCTTGATTTTTGCTAAACCATCTGCCGAACCAACCGGGTTGCCCGGGCAAGAGTAACATGTGAGCTATGTACATGAATATGCTTACCTGAAGCGTATTAGTTTTTACAAATGGCAATCAAATTCCCAAACTTATAAGTAAACTGGATGCATGGGCTCCATATCTGTGGTGCACGTTACATACATGGCCTATATAGGCCTAATGCGAACAATTCGTTTCTGGAGAGTTATCAGAGAGACCAATTGTAATATAATAGGCCTACAAATAATTAGTAGGGCCTACTTAACTAACTTCACCAAAAATCTAATGGCGTATAGGCCTAGCAGTCGCAGACACCGTCATAAAGTTTGTCACTAAGACCGACATTAGTTACAGTCCTAATTCAACTTCATGGCGAATGTAGTTTTACTTATGAACTGCTTTAATGTCCACTGCTGCGAGGTACGCTTGGTAACAGTTCAATACCGCAATAGAACTTATCCAGTGCAATGACAATGGTGAATGATGAGGCTGTGAGATAATGGTCAAACGTAAAGATTTGTTTAAGAATTATGAACACAAAGCTTACTAAACTATGCAATTAGCCTACACACCAGCAGGTCAACACTGCTCAGACAATTAGGCCTAAAGTTATATGAGACAAGTCAAAAACAATTCTAATCTAATTCTCTGCAACATTTTAAGGACATGATCTATACCCTAAATGACGATGTCTCAATGGTAATCATGTAAAGACATATGTTCAATTACGCTTGAAGATGTTTCGTTCGATCATCGTTGCACAGTCACTGCTTGTAGGAGGAATCTGTATGGAAATTGGGCTAATAAGCGTTTCAAGTTACTCCAAGTTAACACCTAGTGGTTTTCCTAGGATCAGTATTATTCATCCTTTATATTAATGACCTTCCAACGGTCGCGCCTACTTTATTTGCTATGCTTTTTGCTGATGACACCAATCTATTTAATTCCCACTCCTGCCTTGAAACCTTCGATTAACCAGTAACATAATGAACTAGATAAGATGGCAAACCTAGACAAAACCAATTTTATAATGTTTAGATCCTACAAAAAGCCTCCATTCGCCAACTATGAATATCATGGAAACACCAATTACTTAGATTTCTCTCTCTCTCTCGCTCTCTCTCTACACACACACACACACATATATATATATATATATATATATATATATGTGTGTGTGTGTGTGTTTGTCTGTTTGTTTGTTTGTGTGTGTGTGTGTGTGTGTGTGTGTAACTAATATGTTCTCAAGAGCTGGTTCAGCTCATCCTGTGCTTCACGCGTGTCCAAATCGCTGACCTGTACATTTCTGCGTTGTCTCGAACCACTCAGTGCGGTGTCTCACAGAGGGCCATTAGTTCCGCCAAATTGCGAAAGCTATATTTTCACCAGGGTTGCCAGCATACACCGAGGTCTTGGGGCAAGCTATGCCACAGCTGAGAACAAAATATGAGGACAGAATTCTTTCGTGGTCTCCCAAGACATTTTATTATTTACAACAGGAAAGAATGACAATTGGGAAAATTAGAATGTTCCAAAAAGTACTGGGGCGAGGCTATAAGTTCACCCCAGGACCTCGGTGAGCACTGGGGCGAATGGTCCTGTTGCCTCTGTGGAGTCGACGCCTATGGTCAGCAACGCAATGAACAATAGTTTTATATGAACAGTCTTTTAGGAAACAATAGCCCTACCAAAATTCTGGAATTTTTCAAACGCCAAATCCGGGATTTCGGCAGTGAAATAATGGGTTTGAATAGCAGTTTTTATGCTTAGCGTAATTATTATCGTAATTCATTTAACACGATAATAACGTTTCGTTTGAATGGTATACGATAATAATATATGGAGTTAATTATTATTATTTCTTATTAAATTAAATTTGTAACGCTCACAAGGTCACACCTTAATTTGAATCTGAGGCGCGGATAGTCAGTCGCCAGGAGAAGATGCAATTAGATTTCCAAATCCTTGAACGCCAAAGAGAAATAGTGAGTACTGAGTACTTTTAAAGGAAGGAAGTGCATTTGAGCTACGAAGAGAGAGTGGCAGTCGATTCCATTCCCTAGGAGCAGAGACATGAAATGCACGGGAGCCCATAACTGTTCTGCATCGTGGTTCAACTAAAAGACCTGTACTTGATGATCGTAAGCAACGAGGAGGAATGTAAGGAGTTAGTAGAGCATGAATATAGGTAGGTGTACTGGTGATGAGGGCTTTGTAGGTGAAACAAGCTAACCTAAATTTGATTCTGAATTCAACAGGGAGCCAATGCAGCTGGTGGAGTAGGGCAGAGGAGCATGTTCGTAGTGGGACACGTAGCACTACTCGAGCAAACGTATTTTGGATACGTTGAAGCCTTTTGAGTTCAAGGTCTGAGAGAGCGATGAAAAGTGAATTAGCATAATCGCAGCGAGAGGAGACAGGTGAACAGGCTATAGTTTCAGACATATTTTGAGTTAGAGCCGACCTTATGTGACGTATTGCCCTGATGTGGTAGAAACAAGATTTACAAAGGCTTGTTATGTGAGGTCGAAATGTGAGCTTGCTGTCGAGGGTAACCCCAAGTGTTTTAACAGAGTCTGAAAGCGGCACAGCAGTGCCCGCCAGTTCAATGTTAGAGAGCATAGGGAAAGAACGCAGGCGTTGACATGAGCCAAATACAATTGCCTCAGACTTGTATGGGTTTATGGCCAAACCATTGAAACAGAACCATGCATATATGGATGAGAGGCATTCTACCAGTTTTAGTTTACCATACTGATCAGTGTGTGACAGAGCAATATGGAGCTGAGTATCATCTGCATACTGTTGTTATTGGATTCTAAAATGTTTAGCTACACGACTGATTGGAGAAGTAAAGACTAATTAATAAAGGGCCGAGGACAGATCCTTGTGGCACTCTAGCAGTGCAAAGTGTGGGCTCCGACCGAGCAGATCCAATGCCCACCTGCTGATTGCGGTCAACCAGGTATGAAGCTAACCAGTGTAAGGCAGACCCAGAGACACCAAAGCTTTTGTAATTCATTTAACACGATAGTAACGTTTCGTTTGAATGGTATACGATAATAGTATATAGAATTAATAGCAAACTAGTAACTGTTTGAAAGGTATCTAACATCAGCAGCAAGTTCTGTTTTTTCTCTGTTGCTAGCTAGTGAAGGAAAATATGGAGGAGCAGTACGTATTAGGATGAGGTGGTGGCCGGAAGAGGAAGGGCACGCAGACAGGGAGGAGCAGGAGAAGAAGGAGATCTATGAAGGTGACGATATATGGAGGACGCGAATGGAGGAGAAAGTGACGTCATTTTCGAAGGCGTCATATTATATTTATACTATAAACAAACGGTTGTCATGGCAACGTATCGTATGAACTGCGGCAGAAGCGGAACTATCCGTTTCGTATTAGCATTTAAAATCTATTGATTTCATCCAGATAGATAGACAGATAAATCAATAAATATATCGATCGTTTAAACAGTCCGATTCTTATGCAATTACCTGTAACTGATAACTTAATATTGATCGATGTTAGACTCGTCTTCCTTGACATTTCGTTGGAACGATGGATATGATCCAGCGAAAACGTTGAAACTATTTAATTTTATACTGACATAAATATATAGTTTCCTGGTGCGTGGACCTGTAGTTGCCTAGTTAGAGGGTCCTGAGGTATTCGGCTCCTTGTGTCCTGTGGTTTTATGGTCTTAGCCTCTTAGGATCCTTCGATTCCTGGCTCTTGAATCTACGTAAGCCTTCTAGTTCGTGAGCAGGAGTTCCTGACGATGGGGTGTATCTTTGGAAAGTCTAAGAACCGGAAGTTGGTGATATTCGATCGACGGCGACGAGTGAGCGTTCGAATCGGGTCTCAGGTGCGTCGTCTGAGCACCCGACCTGCCATCATCTTCATCTTCGGGGGTCCTGGGTCTCGCAAGGGCGCCATCATCGAGAACATAACAAGCTGCTTTGGTTTCCTGCACATCAGCATCGGTGACCTCATCCAGGCGGAGATGCTCAGGCAGAGACCTTCGACCGTCAAGAAATTCGAGAACAGTCAAGAGATGAGATCGATGATCGAACTTCACGACGGACAATACACGATGACCTGGATAATGGATGTCATTTCAAAGCGGATGGTTGAAGACCTCAATGCGGTTTACCTCATTGACCTCATCCCAAATCTCAAGTTCATGATGAAGGCCAAGTACCTGACGCAGGAGTGTCGACCGGCGTTGGTCGCCTTCAACGAGAAGAACCCCATTTCGTTTGCTCTGAACCTGGCTGTACCTTCTGACCGACTCCTCCAGGTCAAGGACGCCTATGCGTCGGCTAATTCATGGGGTGGAGGTGGAATGCAGGAGACTGGAGGGAGAGGAGACGAGGCGGACACCTCGAAGCTGCAGAAGAGAGCCGGTCTGTACGAGGAGAGCTGCAAGAACTTCATTGCATATTTCACCGGAAACAATAACCTCGTGACCGTCGACGTCACTGGGGGTCTGACGAGCGACATCTGGTATCGAGTTCATCAGTTCCTTTGTGAGATGAACTTCAAACCGCAACGAACAGTCGGCACCGTCATTGTCTTCGAATTCGACGAATCGGATTCCATCAACATCGACCTGGATAAATACGCCATGGATATGGTCTATATGGAGAATGTTGTTCGCAATCCACAGGACACAATGGAGAATCTACTGAAGTCACTGAGCCGTTACATCGACACTAGCTCTTCACGCGCCGATGCCTTCGTAGTCCGCACAGAAGGCACCTCTCTGTCAAAGGCCAATCTCCTGTCTCAGCAACCGTCGTCCATCCGACCGAAGAACAAGCAACCTCTCATGTTCACTGACGTAGGTGTTAATTATCTGGAGAACTACCTGCCTGGAAAGCCAAAGAATTACGTTCCAAGCGCCGACGACAGACAATACAAGTCCATCAGTTCCCTAGACAACGAGATCTTCCTCTTCCCTCTCAGTACTCCAGACACCATCTGCCGACAGATGGCGTACCTCATGGTCCAGAACCGCAGCACATCATCGATTGGCACTCCAGGCACCGTGGCAACAGTTGAGTCCTTCGTATCTCAACCTCGAGGAGTCGACGCTGATATCAGACCTCTTCATCCGAGGCCATTGACGCCTGATGTTAAGTGAAGTCTAATTATGACGACATCCCTAGGGATTTGAATCATATTTATGTCAAGTGGTGGGTGAATCAATCGCTTCGTTCTATGACGACTTCTTAATTAGTCTTCGTTGATTTTACGCATAGAGTTCAACTCAAAATACGACGATAAAAATACGACAGACAGACAGATCGAGATGACGGACTGACTAACTGACCGACTGACTGACTTACAGGCAGACTGACTGACTGACTGACTGGCTGACTGATTGATTGATTGACTGAATGACTGACTGACTGGCTGACTGGCTGACTGACTGACTGACTGAATGACTGACTGAGTTTCTGCATTTGCTACTAAACGATCCGCCAAAAACGGATTTAGATGGAGCCACAGATCACTGCATAGTAAATGACAGCCTAGGACCGCATGACATGCCTTAAAACCGTCTTGGACGGGAATTGATCGTGTATCACCACCTACTGAAATGAAACGAGTCTATTTAGTGTAACATAGAAATGTCGCAGAAATTTCTGCTCGTATCTACCTATAGTTATTGAAGATGTTATTGTTATTGTGGCTATTGTTCTTAGCGGTGAGAAATTGATCTGGGTGGTAAAGTGAGGTAGATAATCCAGTGAAAGAGTCCATAAGTTAAGATGGGGTGGGATAGGGTATCATCAGATGCCCCGAATGATCTGTAGCATTTCCAGAGAGATTCTCTTCTTCAAATCAATTCAGATGCTTTCTTTAAGATTTCAATCTATAAACAATCATCACCTGCTGCAGAAGAAGAAGCCCTTATATAGTTTTATGACAACTCCGTCATTGGCCGATTAAAAGCCATTGGATTACATCATCAGACAAGATATTGATTGAATTAAATTGATTTGCTCAGATTCCATTAGATAATCAACTGGATCCTTGTCAAATCAGATTACATTAAATTAATTGGATTGGATTATTGTTATATTATATTATTTATATTAAATTAGATTAAATTTGTTAAAAATTTGTTTAAATAAGATTAGATTGGACTAAACAAGATTAAATTAAACTATATTAGATACAATTAGATTTGTTTAGACTTGATAAGATAATAAAATTTT
>OY365808.1:370916-409412 GCA_959347315.1 Bimastos eiseni
GCCACCCGTGACTGTTCTGTCTAGGCACAGAATTCTCATCGCTGAGTCTGAGCCTGATTCAACGTGCACTTGTGTGAACTTTGAGAGGAGGTTATTGTTGAATTCCTTGTCATTAATGTCATAGGTTCATTGCATCATAGTATAAGTTGATGTGTTGTACGTTGTATAGCTGCAGCTGTGGTCAAATGAGTATACTTTAAGGAGCCCAGCTTATACAAGGGTGCTACTCTAATAATCCTGATCAAGTATATTATTATATAGCGCCACTTTAAGTCAGATGCGCTCTCGACTCGAACCAATTTCTTACCCTGAACTGTTGAATTTCTCGATCGGTTGGTCTCAACAAGGATGACCTTCTCACTCGCTCCTCTGCCGCAGTACCACCAACACCTGTTGCAACAGCAGCAGCTGTGGACCCACTCTCCATCCCTCGCCCCATCTGCCGAAGGAACCTTGGAGCAGCGTAGAACAACACCCCAGGGATGCTGCTGCTGCTGCCTCCATCCTCCTCATCCAGTCTCTGCTGCTGCGGCTGCTGTCCAGCTGACAAGGAAGACGGGAAAGCAGCAGCCGCAGCAGCGAGGTGCTCGAGACCCCGGTGCCAGTCAGCTGAACCCCCTCTCCCGTTGCCATAGTAATCGACGCCCATCCTTCTCCTCAGCGAGTACGAGGCCGAGAGGGACAACGAGAGAAGGCAGAGGCCAACAGCCAAGGACAGACCGGACGACGAAGGACAACGAAGGGCACTCATTCTGCTTTTCTTCGTCTTAGAGGAAAGGACAAACTTCTCTCAGGCGTTGCCTCCGTTAGCCAACAGGTGGCGCTCAACACAGAATATATATCGTTTACGAGGAAACTGTGACGTAACAAACTAGACGCATCCAAGAAGTTTCACTGGTCAGCTGTGTGTCGACGGTCACTGCAAACTGACCACAACCGCTCTATTTATATCGAAACCGTCTCATTGAGACACTTCTCCTGTCCTCCTTGGCCACAACAATCCCTCCCGAAGTCCTTTCCACACTTCCTCCATTCATCCACTCTTCCCTTCCTGCGCATGCGTGCACTATGCTCTCCGCCAACGCACTTGTCTTGAAAGACGAATTGTTGGCTTATACGAAGTGTCGCAATCAAAAACCTTATCAATCAATTCGTCAATCAATCAATTGATACATACTTGCGTGCATCTGTGCGATCTTCTCGATCTGCCTGTAGATGGTGCAGCAATTTAGAATTTCCCCAGACAGACATAGAATAGCCGACACTTCGTCCAGTCTTTTGAAGGGCGCATTGCAGATCTACACTGGAGCCTCGCTTACACAACCCGATCCTTCGAACATATTATAGGCGCTGTAATTTTCTTAAACTTAAAAAAACACTTTCCAATAAGATCGAGACTTGTTATTTATATTTTCCGACTTACTCGGACACTGTCAAAGCAATTTAAAGATTATTAACGTCGCCCTCCTTCGATATCCATCTGGGACTGGCACTGTCAGAGTACGAGCATTGGCTGAATCAAATGCACATTGAGTATGAAGTCATTACATCTTTTATAGAATTAAGTTTATTAACTAATTATCACGTGTTGACCAAGCTTATAGAAAATATTACATATTCATGACAATGGCAAAGCTTTTAGAATCAGACTCAGTTTTCAGCGTATCAGAACAAGCGTCGTAATGTTACGTGTCAAAGGGAGTCCGCAGTGTACAGGTGCATATAATGTCTTTGGATTCGATGCAGTGGATTGTAATTGCTATAAGACTCTCATTCGGTTGAATGGTGTGAGATTCACTGCAACTCGGTGATTCCGATCTCAGACTCTATCGACATTTGACAGACGACCAAGTAAGCAACCAAAAGGAACCTCTATCCGCCGTCTTGGGTTTGACAGAGAGGGGTTAGCAGTCAGATGACGTTGACGGGTCATGAACTCTTGTAGGTCTAGGTCATAATCCTTAGTACAACCCGTACAACCTAGTACATCCTTAGTACAACTTAGGACAACCCTTTCGATTTGACGCAGCGCTCGTGAATAAGCTGGTGCCCTGCGCTTGGCTTTCAAGTGACCCTTTAGAATTTTGGAGATTACGATTAGCATGGGTCTCGTAAGAGTCATACAGATCCTATCAAACATTGCAGGTCTCTCTCTCTCTGTCTTCGAATGCCGTCTGTTCTTAATTAAATGTTGACGAGTCAGTTTAATGAATTTATGCCGTTTACGAGAACTGCATTTATCTTTTTGTCTAAAAGAAGAAGTCTCGACCTTTTTCGTCCCGTCCAGTGTATGTCTATACACTACACAATACATACAGTGCTGCGTTTTTACATCAAGATCTATGGCTTTCTTTCTTGTCTATATGTGTCAATGTTTTCTGGTCAAAATCCAGGATTTTAGGCGCTTTAACAAAATACGCAATACTCACGTCACTAAAACTAGTTACTCGTTCACGTATAAGTTATTACCCTACATTTATAAACGCAATCTATGAGAGTCAACTAATACTATTTATTAAAATTTATTTATAATATATTTATAATTTATTTATAATTTATATATAATTTATTTATAATTTATTTATAATTTATTTATAATTTATTTATAATTTATTTATAATTTATTTATAATTTATTTATAATTTATTTATTTGACTGACTACAAACATTTCTAAGGCGCCCTTCAAGAATCCTACTCAGAGGCGCTGATCAACATAATGTTAAAGTCTATTTTGGTCAAATAGTCAGACGAACACGAACACACTCGAAAAATGGATGACAAGAAGAGTCACTATTGGCAAGGTTCCAACAAACACGAAAAACCCAGTCAACAGATTCTCATCTAGAACTGATGATGGAATGTTATTCGAAGTTTAAAGTTCATGGTCCATGTCGCGTCGAAGTAGAGAAGCGACGAGGGTAGCCACACACGGGCTTCGATGCCACCCACATCTACGTTGAGTTCTATAACGTTACTATTATTAATAATAACGATAATGATGATGATGATGATCATAATAATAATAATAATAATAATAATAATAATAATAATAATAAATGTGGACCTTGACAATGACCGTTGGCTCCAGGCTTCTTTGCCGGTGAGAGATGGTGGTCTGGGAGTTCGTTGTGCATCTACGCTGGCACTGTCTGCCTTTCTGGCCTCTGCTGCTAATACAAGCGAACTCCAGGCAGGCATCCTACCAACAGAGTCTGCTGAGGAACAATATGAACTTGCAAGTTCAGCACTCAACGCTTGGAAGACCCTGACAGATGCAGAACCACCAACAGGAGCAGCGAGTCATCGCCAGAAAGAATGGGACCTCCGATTCACAGACGAGGCATGGAAAGGTCTGCTGGATTCCAATAACAATCCATGTGACCGTGCTCGCCTGCTGGCATCACGAGCACCTCATTCTGGAGACTGGATGCTAGCGTCCCCTGTGACTGCCCTAGGCCTGCGCCTCTCAAACGAGGATGTACGACTGGCAGCCGGGTTGAGGCTAGGAACGACGCTCTGCGAGTCACATTTGTGTCACCAATCACCAATGCGTCGAGAGAGCGTCGACGCAAAAGGGCTCCATGGACTAACTTGTAGCAGAGGCAGCGGAAAACATTAACGACATAGCATGTTGAACGACGTCATCTGGAGAGCTCTTGTCAGAGCCAAGATTCCAGCGCTAAAGGAACCTCTCGACTTGCTAAGAGAAGATGGAAAGCGACCGGACGGCGTCACGCTCATCCTTTGGACACGTGGTCTATGTCTGGCATGGGATGTGACAGTGCCCGACACCTACGCCAATTCCCATCTTGTCGACACATCTGTCAGAGCTGGCGAAGCAGCCCAACGTGCAGCTAAGACGAAGAGGGCCAAGTATTCCACCATAACCAACACCCACGACTTCGTAGTCCTCTCCTTGGAATCCGGCGGCGCTTGGAGCAGTGAAGGACTGCAGTTCATCTCAGAGTTGGGTAGTCGAACGAGTGCTGCAACCCACGATCCAATGGAGACGTCATTCTGTTCCAATGTATCTCGGTTGTTCTTCAGCGTGGAAATGCCGCCTGCCTCTTCGGGACATTGCCAACACTCACTTAGATCGCCCACATGGGCGATAACTGCATATTGCGAAACATATATGTATAATAAGAATAATAATAATAATGATATTAATAGCAATAGAAGCAATGGTATTAGTATTTATTAGTAAGAATAATTAAAAGTAACAATAATTATAATAGTTTCTATGATATTTAATTCTTCGTAGTTACTGAGCTCTTTGTATTCTATTCCTTTTAAACTAGTTCATCAATATTTCTGCCTAATTTGTGTGTGTATATCTCGTGATTCAAATTCATTTAATTAATGTAGTCGATGTGTAGGCTACAGCTACTGCTTTTTCAAATCATTCAAATTATCTCAGCGCTCGTGAATAAGCTGGTGCTCCTCAGAGGTGTAACAAGCGGAGGGCAGAGGGCACCGGCCCCCAGTTTCAAAACTGGGAGGGCAAAGCCCCCAGTTTTAGTGCTCAGTGCTTCCCATGTGCCTCCCAAATCGGTTCTTTTTATGTTTCTCCAATGGCCATTTAAGATGACTTTTGTTAAAATAATTTGTGCCTCCCATTTTCAAATTTCTGGGGGGGAATTTCAAAAAGTGGGGAGGCAACATTTTAGAAATTATGCCCCCCACTTTTCAAAACCTTGTTACACCTCTGGTGCCCCTAAATAGTGCTCTACAAGTTTGGAATTAACGATCACGAGAATAAATTTCCATGTATTCTTTCAAATGAAACCTATGTTTAGGCCTACTGTTGTCTTCGAAGAATGTCTGATACTTTTTCAAAAATTTAGCCTGGCGGGCGATATTATTCAAATAACGTTATAGAACTCAACGTGGATGTGTCTGCGCAGTATTCTAATAAAATTAAATAACATAAAATTATACTCAAATTACAATACATATCTTAATAACATGAAGTAATTAAATTTCGCAGGTCCACTTAGAGCATTGTGTTGGATCAACAAAATGGCGACGACGGAATGAAAGTTTGTGGCTCTAGACGACCGAATCCACATTTACACTATATAAAGATCGGTGCCTTTAACTCGAAACCAGAACATTTTAGGATTAGAGTAGTAGGTCCTGCTGTTCTCGAATACGATTTAAGAGGAAGCGGCTTACGTGGAAAGTGCTTGAAATGGTGATAGCAATCTCCTAAAAGCATCGTTAACTCTTCTAACTCAATTTTGCGTTTTTTGCAACTGGTCAAATTGATTCAACACAAAGCGCAGATGAATCATTGAGCAAGAGTCTCAGCGACAACGCCACCTTGCGATGGACAGATAACCTGAGTAACGCGTTGATCGAGCGTTGAATGAAATCGTTGGACCAGCGCAAGAAATCTTCATTGTACTGAACCTATTTCTGTCGGAATAAATGGACTTCATGTCCCAAAGTGTAGCTTGTGATTATTGTCATCGCAATCGTAAAGTGTTACTCGTGATCAGAGCGCATACAGGGCACACGCTTATTCGCGAGCGGTGATGTTGTATCAGAAAGATTGTCCACAAATAGCAAAGAGAGGACGTGGTAATGGATGGCAGGTAGGCAGATTAAAATCAAATGAGTTAAAAGAGAAAGAAACAGTCCCTTAATCTACGGTCATCGGTAGGAAGTGCTGGCGACTTCATATTTCTTAGCCTCAGCCTATGTGACCGGATGGCCAGTCTTCTCCTTCGCCACCTCATATAACCATGGAGTAGATTGTGGATCTTGTTTCAAAAGACCATCTTTTAGCTTTATGCTTTGGCTTCGTCAGGAATTGAATGATGGACCGACGATATGACTGACCACTAGGAAGAACAGATCGATCGATCGATCCATCAGACAGATAGAGACAGATACAGACTTACAGACTGTCTGTCTGTCTCTCTCTCTCTCTTCGTATCCTTCCCTCCCTTTTCCTCTCTCTCCCTGTCTGTCTGTCTGGCTCTCTCTCTCTCTCTCTCTCTCTCTCTCTCTCTGTGACTCTGCCTCTGTCTGTCCGTCTATCTGTCTCTTTCTCTGTGGCTCTTACTTTCTTTTTGGCTGTTTGTATCCCTCCCTCCCTCCCTCCCTCCCTCCCTCCCTCCCTCCCTCCCTCCCTCCCTTGACTTCCTCTTTCGTTGCCCAGATGTCGTCATCTTTACCATTCGAATGTGTTTATCCCTCTTCGGTCATCTCACGTCTTCTCTTTGTTTTCACGTTGACCGAACAGACAGATAGACGGACAGACGTAGACACAGAACGAGACTGAGAGACTAAGACAGACAGACGGAGAGACAGAGAGAGAGAGAGAGAGAGACATAGACAGAGAGACAGAGAGAGCGTATAATTAGAAAGAGAGAGCGTAGTTTCTAAATATCCTGATTACCGGAATCATAGACGTCGTTTATAGGTCGCAGTTGGAATTTATCAGACGGTCTAAATATAGTCATATTGACGGAAGTATTTATCATCGCATGTAGACAGAGAGAGAAACAGGGAAAGAGACAGGATAACAGACAGATAGAGAGAGACAGTGACAGAGAGTTGAAGACCAGGAAGAGGATGGTAAAGAAACAGACAGAGACAGAGAGAAACAGATAGACTTAGACAAACGGATAGACAGACATACAGACTTGGAGGAAAAACAGATTGACAGCCCGTGAAGAATGCATCGGACTTAAGGAAGGACCATTGGTCGTATACATACAGAGTAACGAATCACTGGAAGAGAGGTTCCTGCTGCGGCGCTGCCTATGTTCAGCCCATATGATCGTAATCGTAATCTCCAAATTTCTAAAGCGCCACTTGAAAGCTAAGCGCAGGGCACTAGCTTATTCACAAGCGCTGCGTCAAATCGAAAGGGCTGTCCAAAGAATAGTCCGTGGGAGGTCAGATTTCGGTTTAGAGGAGGTCAGCATGGAGACAGAGTAGCCGTCAAGAAGGGTGTCGCTTTGGTCAAGGATTGACAGGTGGAATTTCAAATAACGAGTCTGGGTAAGAGTTCTTGAAAAAGTGGGATTTCAGCTGAGAATGTAAAGCCCGGAATGTGATGGATAGGGGCTCTAGGGATAGATGATGTTGCATGACGGACAGTGATGATGGAGGAACCGAGAAGGCACGAAATTCAGGAGGAAGGTCGTTCCAGAGACGAGTTGCGGCGTTTGATATTGCGCGGTTGGAGAACTTGAGATGAGATGTAATAGGAGGTCGAGTGAGGGTGATGCAAGTGGACGATCGGGTAGAGCGGGTTGGCTGGATGGTGAGGATTGTATGAGATGACGGAATGGTTTGGCATAGAGGATGAAGAGGAGTGGTCCTAGAACAGAGCCTTGAGGGACACCACATGTGAGTGGAAGGGGTTGCGCACAGAGTTTGAAGGCTTTGACAGAGAAGGATCTGGAAGATAAGTAGATTGGAACCAGAGTAGAGCAGTCCCAGAAACGCCAAACCAAGAGGATAGGATAGTCAAGAGAAGGCTGTGGTCAATGGTATCAAATGTAGCAGAGATGTCTAGGAGGCAGAGGCAGGAAACTTGTTGATGGCTGACGACAGAGACCAATTTGTTACACAGAGAGGCAAGCAGAGTTTCTGTGGAGTGGTGTTTAGTGAAGCCTGATTGGTGGTGGTTTAGCAGTGAGTTTGACGAGAGGTAGTCATCAAGGCGAGTAAGAACAATTCTATCAGTTAGCTTAAACAGAAAGGAGAGGTTGGAGATGGGACGGTAGTTAGAAAGATTTTCTTTGTCTAGATTTGCTTTTTTCAGTAGGGGAAAGCCGAGAAACTGTTTAAAAATCATAGGAAAATTTCCGGCAGAGAGCGAAAGATTAATGATTTTAGTGATCACTGAAACAAGGATCGAGGCACAATCTTTTAGGAAAGAGGTGAGGATAGGATCGAGTTCACATTGCTTGTTGGGAAGAGAATTTAGGAGGAGGAGTACTTCTGTTTCAGTGGCAGGAGATAGAATTGAGAGTGATGACTGATGAGAAGGCGGAGTAGGGTTGGGAGAAATCAGTGGAACAGTGTTGGAGGAGTTGGAGGCTAGAAGAGATTGTAGTGTGAAACGAAGAAATGAGATTTAGTCTGAGAAGAAAGAGCAGAAGGTGTCAGCGATAGAGGATGTGGGGATGAAGCTGGGCAGTGGTGAAGGAGACTTACGATGAAGAAGAGAATTTGTAGCTTTCATGAGGTGTCTAGGATTGGAGGAACTGGAGTGGATAAGTGAGGAGTAGGTATAGTATTTTTTGGGCTGCAGCGATAAGGTGATGGTATCTGTGTATGGCTGATTTGAGAGTAGACAGGGTTTTGGCCTTATATGTCGAGTCTTTGGTGCGCTTGTAGGTGTGCTCAAGGCGCCTGCGGAAGGTTTTGAAAGCTTGGAGATAGGAGATGAACCAAGGGTTAGATGTGTGATGACTAAGATGATGGTGGTGATGATAATAATGATCTTCAACGTGATAGAATGACTATTTGTTTGATGCAGAAAGTGCATGAATAATGCACGGATACGTAGGCGCAATGGATGAATGTACATAAGTCTTTACATATTAGTGTACGTATCTATGTATGTAGGTATCCATGAATGTATTGTGTTTATAGCACCTAGATCTATGACCTCATACTAATTATAATATGCTGTGTTTATAATTATTCATAATATGAAAATATATTTAAGTATATATTATATGTATGCCTATTATGAAGTATATATGCATTGGTATATGCTAATGCATAGGTTAATGGTGCCATTAAAAAGAGTCGGGTAAAGCAACGCATGAGTGTATAATGGATGAGGGACCCTTCTTCCCATCATAGCCTAGCCATAAGCTAAGTGCTCTGAGCGGGTTAAAGCATGTTATCAGCCGAGCATTATCAATACACTCCCAAGGCCTACAAAGGCCTGCGATGGCCTAAATCGAGTGACCTCAAACACGACTTGATCACGTGACTCGCCTGTGCCATGGCGCAATAAAGACTAAGTCACCTCCTATTCAGATATGAAGTGAACTACTGCATTGGTGCGTTCTGTCGGTCAAGAGCCCCTCAGCCAAGAGCGACCGGCAGGTGCGCCACCGCCGTTTCAAAAACACTACAGCTGCTGCTGTTTCCGCCGCTGATAATCGCCCACAACCATTTTTGGCCTACTCAGCCTAAATACATATTCATGAGACGACTATGCGCATGCGCCTATCACAGGCTATTCGGCCTAAAAAGCGAAGCACACTTGATGATGTGTTATTAGATCCACGAGGTCATTTAGCGTCAACAGAAAAGAGAGACGTTGGTTGTGGGTAACCATGTTTCAACGATAGACCTACTTGTAAGGCTGAATATATCAACATAGCCTTTGAGGTCTATCCACAGGCAAACTACGCTCCTGCTCCTCTTCCTCATGTGCCTTAATCCAGAAAGAGAGCGTTGTCTCTCAGTTTTGTCTCCTTGTCTCTCACCTGCTCCAGCAATCAACAACAGGTAAGCTTTCGCTGTTTCGCTCACTCTCACTCACTCGCTCACTCGCTCACTCGCTCGCTCGCTCACTTGTCGATGTAAAACAGATACGCACAATCAGATCTATGTACACACACACCACCGTGTGTTGTATAATGGGTGTATGTGTGTGGGTGTATGTATGTGTGTGTGTGCTTCTATACATCGGATCAAACTGTTCTGCGTTGAGGATATTGATGAGGAATTGAGCTTCGACACAAAAGTTAGTTATATTGATGTCACAATCACATCAGTTAAACATGTAACTCATTGTTTAACATGATTCGCATCACATCACACGATATCGCATGAATCATGTGTCACATCTGCTCACATTTACACCATATGTAACATCATTTCACATAATAGCATATCACACCACAGAACATCACATGACATAATAAACCAACTGAAATCAATATCGGAGCAGATCATGTCAAATCGCATTTCGATTCTTCCCACTGTTTTAGACCAGATACCAGGTCCTCTGCCTTAACAATTATTCATCGGACATTTCCTCTCTCTCTGTCTCTCTCTCTCTCTCTCTTTCTCTCTCTCTCTCTCTGTTCTTTCTCTCTGTGTGCCTGTCTGTCTGTCTCTGTCTCTGGTCTCTTTGCATCTTATTCTTCGTCCCACTCTATCTCTCTGCGTCTCCTTCTGACCCTCGCTGGTGTCCGATATTGAGGCTCAATTAAGGCTTTACGAATTCTCTGCAGTGAATTATACACAGAGCAAGCAAACTCCGACACAGTCGCAGATGTGATAAAGGAGCTAAAAGACATCTCACCACCGGAAACTGACAGTAATAGGGATATAATGGAGGAAGAGGTCAGAGAAGCTATTAGAAAATTGAAAAATAATAAAAGTCCTGTCATTGACAAGATCACTGGCGAAATGCTTAAGCAAGGGGAGAGGTAATGATAGGAGAAATCCACAAGATATGTAACATGGCATGGAAGCAGGGACATGCCCCGGAAGCATGTAAACAGTCGATATTAATCACACGTCATAGAAAAGGCAATTCGATCGAATGTAACAACTACAGAACGATTGCTTTGATAAGCCATCTAGGAAAGGTGCTGATGATGGTATTGGCAGAAAGGGAATAGGAAGCCGTGTTGAAAGCTATGGACAAGATTTAGAAAAGCAAGGCAGTTGCCCCAAAGGTTAAATTGAAAATACTGCAAACATGCGTTTTCAGTAGCACGATGTATGGATGTGAGACCTGGGAGCTAACAAAGGATTCGCAAAAGAGGGTGCTCTTACATTTTAAGGAAAATGTTACCGCGGGATATTTAGAATAAGATGGACTCAGAAGGTCAGCAATGATGAACTGTATAGAAGAATCGGCATGAGAGAAAACCTCATGCAAAAAGTGATCCAGAGAAAGCTAAGTTTATTTGGACATAGTATATGCAGAATGAAAGAGGATAGAAAACTTCGAACGCTGGTTTTTGGAATAATGGATGGAACAAATAAAAGAGGAAGACCACATAGGGAATGGACAGATGACATTGAAGAATGATGTGGAACAAATCTTCAAGAATTGAGCCACGCTGCAATGAACAGAGACATGTGTAGAGATGTGACCAGAAAGGCATCAGACACCTACGTGGGATGGGCTAATGGTCGTTGATTGATTGATTGATTGAATTCTCCAGTTAGTAATTCTTCCAACTGATCAATCGGATCATTATTATTTCCTGAGAGTAGTCCTCAACCAACAACTCACGAGTCAAGACTAGTCTGGTTACTTTACACGTATAATACATTACTCTTCAAATGTTGTATTGCATTTAATATTATCTGAAATTTAGCGTTAGATACGTAATTTAGATACGTTCTACATCATCGCTATATAATTGGATGACCTGTTTACATTGGAATAATCTTCCTCTAAAGATTCTCAAATTGTTTCACGTGATTTGGTTCAACGTAGATTTTCTGTTTGTCTGAGACCTAATTCTTAACACGAAATAGATGAACCATTGAAGCGATTACATTTTGAAACGCCTGTCTTGCTATAAATATTACAATCTGCTTTTTGGAGTAACATTGTAAGAGAACATGAGATGGTAATATACGACATTTAAACGGTAATTGTCTTTACAACGTATGAGTGAATGCTGCTGAATGTGAACATTGAACAAACTGCTTATGGTTCATAGGACAGTCTTCCAGTCTATCTGACGTTGCGCAATAGACCTGCATTTATATAGCGCCTCTGTGAAGAGCAGTAGCGACAAGAGGCGCCAGAGAAGTGCGACCATCCGTCCATTCTGATTTGTGGATGTCTTGTCTAATTGCCACTGGTCTGAGGATCACTGGGGCTTGGCTCCTCATCAGACTGTAATGGCGAACGTTGAAACAGCCAATGTTGATGCAACATGCACTGCCTGAGCGTAGTTTCCTCTAGGGGAAGGAATCAAGCTACGCGGAGGGATGACGAACTAGTCCTCCCACAAGGATGATTGCAGGGTCCCATGCACAGTGCCGAATAGGGCAGGGTTTGGGCAGAAATGTGCCACTTCGCTTACAGTTCACTTTGGAATATCCACACTGGAGTTATTGTTGAGTAGGCCTAGATGTAGTGCTGGTTGGTAGTCAATGGTGGTCACAACTAGCTGGAAAGGTTACATGCTAAAAGATGTTCGAGAGAATTGTGAGTCACTGACAATAGAAGTGAAGTGGGTTCGTTTTGGGTTTCGAGGGGCGAGACATGATTCAACACCCATCATAAAAAACTGACGCAGGCTCTTCTCTCTGGGTCTTTGTATGTAGACCATCACGTGGCAGTGACGAACTTTCTCCTGAAATGATACAGTGTTAACATCCTCTGTTATTACTCGAACATTAAATAGATAGATAGACAGATAGACGGTTTGCACGTGGTGCAATACGTGGCCTTTCTGCACCTGTCTTCTGCGCCCCACGCATACAATCTATGTAATTCTGAGTATTGTCGGTCCCTGGCCGAGTGTTGATACTTCTTTTGTTGTTGCGAACATTCTTTGTCATCTGAATCGTGTGAAGAACTTTTCAACTCGTATTCAACGGTTTTCTAGCACGTCAAACATCGCAGGTGATTGAAAGACCAATCAACGATCAATCACTTCATTTATCTCTTATTTTTAAGTTCTCGGTGATATTTATTAATATTGATAACATCGGACTATGTCATATAATTTTTATTGTTGTTTATTCAATTCAAACTGTCAGATAGTTTGACTACATGAGATGGTATGAACAGATGTTGAACAGACGTGTAATAGGTCCTATTAATATTAGTCAAACTTTGAAAGTACATATGGCAGTCTGCCCGTCGCCCACCTGTTCTACAATTCATTTTACACTCGCCCTTTAAGGAGTAGAATGCTGAGTAAAGTAATGGGACCACTAAGTAGCAAACCACTTCAACCTGGCAGTTCTCCTCATCTTCGTGCCAGCGTGTTGCCATTCCACCATCTTCTCACCCTGCTTACCTAAAAATGAGGCGGGAAATGGAGCGTGTCAGACGAATTTTTGAAGTGACCTTGAAGTAGTCTGGACATGTCATAGGCCTTAGCCGAGGAAGTCACACTAAATGAACTGACTTCCTCCGCATAATTATTAGTTCCAGGTTAAACGTCCATTGTTCCCAAGCAGCGTGTCTGCCCCGTGTCATTGCCAGTTTCAGTTTGTTTCAAATTCCTACTGTTTGAGAATAACATCAAAGTGACTCATATAATTATAAGAAGAGTAGCGACTAGAGCGAGGCTAAACTCGGCTCCATGTCATACCATCTGTAAACTAGAGTCTCAAAGTTACCAGTTGTTGTTCGCTGCACATTGCATATATTCCTACCGGGAGTTATCTAATTGGAGTAGGACTCTTGCTTGTAATCATAAACTTCGAAATTGTTAAGTGTTAAACACTTAGTGTTAAACACGGGCGCCAGTGTATTCACGAACGCTGCGTTATGTGAGAGACGTTTGACCAGATGTACGAAATAGAGACGGGTAGCCAGACGGCGAGAGGGAGCGGGAGCCAGTGCAGTTGCTAGGAAGGGTTTCGATGAGGACGAGGGACATTGGGATGGGGAGTGAATGAATGGAATGGCAAGGAATTATTGAAGGAAACTTTTGCCTGGAGTAGAAAAACTAGAGATTGATATTAATAGAGGTATAGAAATAGGGATAAAGAAGAGCTAGGAAGGTCATAGTGGATGAGCATTGGCCTTGGTGCAGGTAGGAAGAAATGGCGGAATTGACTAAGGATCATTATTATTGGCCAATAATTCATTATTCCGAAAATAATATTTGGCTATTTCTTTATTTCCTTCAGGATAAACGAAGAAGTCTTTCCCACAGACGCTACAGGCAGCGCTTTTATGATGACCCAACCCAATTGAAGAGGTCAGTGATCGCATTGAAGAGGTCAGTGACCAAATTGAAGAGGTCAGTGACTCAATTAGAGGTCCGCTTAGGAAAATGACTCAGATATCCGTGAAAATAGGTCGGTTCATGTGCGACTCTGCCGTCGACGACCACCGACGAATGTACTCGAGGTCAAGAAGAAGTCAGATGACGAAGATCTTCAACGATGACGTCATTGCGAGGAATTCCCCTTCGCGGACGAATTCCAGCGGAGATCTACAACGACTGAAGAGGGAGTCAAGGAAACTCAGTCTACCCGATGTCCACCGCTGGGATCTGGTGGAGAGAGGAGGAGGGAATGAGCTGGAGCTGGAAAGAGCGAAGGATGCTGCGATGGAATCGGGTGGAAAGGATTGGATGGAGGACTACAATCGAACTCTTCTTCCGAATGAGAACGACCGAATGTTTAACATGTTTCGCTCATTTCATCTGAACGAAGGAAGAAACGATGAATCGATATGTGATGACGACGAGGAGGAGGGGGATGTTGCGGAGGCTGCTGTGGAGGCGTTGCCATGGCGATCGAATGAGCAGATGGACGTGCTGGAAGACACCTCAAAGTACCTGAGAAGAGACGACAACGACCTCCTGACCACTCCTCGAGTGATGGAGAACCTCGCGATGGGCGACGATGAGGGACCTCGCCTGAACCCTCTCCACCACTCATCATCGCTGTCTTCGTCTTCGTCCTTTCTTGCTCTTCCACGAGGAGGTGGAATGGATGGAGCAGTGGGAGTAGTGACACGGCCTGATCTATCCAACTGCCACAGCCTCAGTCTCTCTCACTGGTTGAGTGAGGCTGAGTCCCGCCACTCTGAACCCTTCTGCCCGCAGCACCACCATGTCCTTGACGCCGCGTCAATGGCTGAACCATCCTCCATCCGGTCCTCCATCGAGCGAAGGAACGGTCGCCAGGGGACGGAGGGTGGCGCTCCATTCACGGCATCTCTCTCTCAGAGGGATCATTCGTCCTCTGAGGGAGCCTCAGGGGCTGCCGTCGTCGTCATAGCAACGGACGATGATGACGATTGGACGATGAGTCGTCACGAGCAGGTGTTGCTATGGCTTATGTCGAACGATTTATCAGAGGAGGAGACGGGACTGGAGGAGGGAGTGGATAGGGAGGAGGAGGAGGAGGAAGAGGACAAGGAGGAGGTGGAGGTGGGAAGACATGGACCATCCTCCCTCTCATCCTCTGCTCTTGACCGACTGCATGTACATCAGTTGATCATCAGCACTCATTGACCTCCCACTAATTATCTCCATTAATTGATTTAGTTAGACAATGCTGGCGTCGTTTCATTGTCATTTTGAGATGAGTTTTGTTTCAGTTGAAAAGAAAGTTTCGTCTTTACCTCATTAGTTGCAAACACAGTGAATACAAGAGAGACGACGTTGCCTTGGTAACAACAGATCCCTGCGAAAACGTTTCTCTCCATTTACTTGTAGGCAATTGCACACCTGAAGTGATTGGTCGTTCTGGTCCCTAACAGATCATCCGTTCAGTTCATTAGAGTTAATTTAATTTAATGAAAGATCAATAATTATTCGACGTCAATACATGCGTTCAATTAACATATTAAGAGTGAATGGCGTGAATCGTTCATCTTCGTTAACTAGTGTTAACTATATATAAACCAATATTTTCATGACTATAATATCAGATCTTTATTTCCTCCCCATTTGGTGTTAATCACCGATTCTTGATGCACCAACTCTTTGCTAGAACACTTGAGCGCCATCTACTTGCGAATATTCTGTTGCGTTCATCGTTCGGTCTCGTAGTTCATTCACAAAAACACCGCAATGAAACAAACTTCTGTTAAAAAGTTCTGTTTGGATAACTTTCGATCAGTCGCCTAATAAAAGTCTCTTAGATCACCTCATATTATGGTGTTCTGAAAGAAACTCTTTCAACCATCGAAATATACAATACATGTATATGCTCCGACGACATCGCTACACAGACTGATAAATAGAGCGGCATTGAAGTAATTATCAACTCTTAAGATTCCCCGAGGAAATCATCTGTTCCTCTGCGGAGATGATCAGAGTAGGCTTTTTGAGGAGGTTCTCTGTCTGAGTGGGAGATCACCCGGGAAGAGACCTTCAGCAGCAAGTCCCTCAGTCACAATCGATGGGCACCATCGCTTTATGTCGCACTGTGTGTGTGTGTGTGTGTGTGTGTGTGTGTGTGTGTGTGTGTGTGTGTGTGTGTGTGTGTGTGTGTGTGTGTGTGTGTGTGTGTGTGTGTGTGTGTGTGTGTGTGTGTGTGTGTGTGTGTGTGTGTGTGTGTGTGTGTGTGTGTGTGTGTGTGTGTGTGTGTGTGTGTGTGTGTGTGTGTGTGTGTGTGTGTGTGTGTGTGTGTGTGTGTGTGTGTGTGTGTGTGTGTGTGTGTGTGTGTGTGTGTGTGTGTGTGTGTGTGTGTGTGTGTGTGTGTGTGTGTGTGTGTGTGTGTGTGTGTGTGTGTGTGTGTGTGTGTGTGTGTGTGTGTGTGTGTGTGTGTGTGTGTGTGTGTGTGTGTGTGTGTGTGTGTGTGTGTGTGTGTGTGTGTGTGTGTGTGTGTGTGTGTGTGTGTGTGTGTGTGTGTGTGTGTGTGTGTGTGTGTGTGTGTGTGTGTGTGTGTGTGTGTGTGTGTGTGTGTGTGTGTGTGTGTGTGTGTGTGTGTGTGTGTGTGTGTGTGTGTGTGTGTGTGTGTGTGTGTGTGTGTGTGTGTGTGTGTGTGTGTGTGTGTGTGTGTGTGTGTGTGTGTGTGTGTGTGTGTGTGTGTGTGTGTGTGTGTGTGTGTGTGTGTGTGTGTGTGTGTGTGTGTGTGTGTGTGTGTGTGTGTGTGTGTGTGTGTGTGTGTGTGTGTGTGTGTGTGTGTGTGTGTGTGTGTGTGTGTGTGTGTGTGTGTGTGTGTGTGTGTGTGTGTGTGTGTGTGTGTGTGTGTGTGTGTGTGCACATGTGGACTTAGGAAAGAGGTCATTTTATCAAGTACGCAATTGTTTTGTATTACTAATTATATCAGTCTGAATGTAAGTCTCCATCTAGCGAATGATTTGTTTACGCTACTCGCCATCTGTGGATCGAATGGGAAACGACTTACCCCGCAGTCGATCGAGTCACTCGATCAAAGAATATTTGCAATTGCAAATGTTTTCTACTCTTCTTGGCTCAAAAGCAGAACGTCATCCGTCTTCATTCGCGTCCAGATTATGGTTAGTGAACTAATCGTCTGGTCTCAGTTTGACCCAGCAAGAAACGAGAGGATTGGTTATTGCGGTTTCCCTGACGTGGCCTTTGTGGGCGCTGAGATATCCAAGATTTACTTACATTACATTACATTGCATTGGTGTTACATTAGCTGATGTGGCGATGCCGTCTGCTTTGGAATTAGGCGGGCGCCATAAACGTGCAAACTGGTCAAGTCTTTTCAAACTCACAGCAATCAACTTCCTACCTTCCGGGTTATCTACAACCTTCATTCTGACATTCTGGTCGTTTCCTGGATGTTTTCCTAAATAACGCTTTGGTAAGACGTGCCATCGTTTGAAAGGCCTACGTTGAGCAATTATAGACGACGACGACGCCTGTGAATAAGTTTGGTCACGTGACTTAGCTCTTTTGGCGCTATGATAATCTCGAAATTATGATTATACAAATGCAGTCAAAGCGAAGGTCTCCGTCAATGGTTCAGAATAGTTTCTATTGAAAGCTTCTTTTCACCAGACATAATTTTGGCTCCAACCAAACGTCTCTCGGTCCTCTTCAGTCGTTGTAGACCTTCTCTGGAATTCGTCTTAACTCGTCTTAAGCTATGGACCTAATTAAGGAGAAGGTGCCAAGAGAAGCGACAGAAATCAGCTGAGACAGTAAGGAAACGAGCGACGAAAAAAGGAAGAAAGAAGGGTGATACTGGCCAAGAATAACCGTTTGACCTTTCGACAGAGGTTAAAGGGTCACGTGATCAAATGATCCATCCATGAACGATAACGATTCTTCTACAATTCTCCTGTTCCCCCCACACAACGCCGAATCTGGTCTGGCATCAGTCAATCGGAGAAAATGTTTTAGACGATGCACGAAACGGGAGGATGGTAGGAAGAGGATGAGGACACCGAGAAGGAGGAGAGTGAGGAGGAAGGAAAGGCGGAGGAGGAAGAGGAAGAGGAGGACGAAGAGTAGGATGGCGTGGCGATGAGATGCAGAGTGCTGGTGACATGTGATGACACGCCCCTACACCCTCCCTTCCCCTCTTCCTCCTCTTCCTCTTCCTCCAATTCTATCGATCGATGACGAGCCAATGTCTGACATACTCTGATGACGATCTTCGAAGGCATCTCTCTTCGACTTCCTTTATCGTCTGCCTCATTCACCAGATGGCCAACCCTCTCCCTCGCCCTCACCATATCCCTATCCACATCCTTCATCTCCTCCTCCTCCTCCTCTTCCTCCTCTTTGGCTGCTGCTCTGTGGCATCTGTGACGGCTGCACCTCTTGCACGCCGTTGCCATGACGACAGTGAATGCGAGCGTTGCTATGCAGCTGAGCGTCGTCGTCGACATGACAACGTAGAGGTCGTTGACTGCGTCGTCCGCAAAGGTCACGACTCCACCGCCAATGATGACATCATCCGTCCTGACCACAGTGCAGCTGATCGGAATTAGGTCACCATTTCCGGTCTTTAGGAAGAATCCCAGACACAGTTCGTATTCGGAGGAACGCAAGAGGTCTTCTACGCGCCAACTGCGCATGCCTGACCTCAGCACCACCTGACCTTTGACCTGCCTGCTAGAGGTCACCGCCGTCGATGGACTGAGCAGACGATGCGTGATGACGTAACTGACATCGGAAATGGTCGACTCTACATCCGTCCATGTGACCGTTACGTGATCGATCCCAAGTGATCGGCAGGTGAGGTGAGCCATTGGATCGTAGACATGCAACGTGAGTGTCGTCTGCGCTTGTCCGTCTCGGTTTTCCGCCACACACCTGTAATTGCCGGCGTCACGTGCCCTGACGTCATCGATAACTAGAGTCTGAGCGTTCGGAGTGCGTCCGAATCCATAGGGTTTTCGATCGGGTGACATCCACTGAATGGACGGCTGAGGGGTTCCAATGGCCACGCAGGTCAAGGTCACGGTCCCTCCAAGGGCAATGTAGAGATTGGTGTCGAAGGTTGGGAGGATCTCTGGAGGGCAGATGGAGCCACTGCTCTGGTGAGGAAGGGAGGAAGGGAGGGAGTAGGAGGCGGTTGGATCTAGTGGAGGTAATAAGGAGGAGGAGGAGGAGAAAGAGGAGGAGGGTGAGGAGGAGGTGACTGGGGTGAAAGGAATAAAGGAGGAAGATGTAGGAGAGGAAGAAGAGGAAGAAGAGGAAGAAGAGGACGAGAAAAATGATGATAAAGATGAGGATGATGAAAGAGTTGCTAATTGATTGGCTGGAGGGGAGGAGGAAGAGGAAGTGGAGTAATGCGAGAGGAATTGACGAGAGAAAGCGGCGACGAAAGAGGATGATGGATTAGAGGAAGAGGATTTAGAAGTATGAGGAAAGAAGGGCAGCGGAGGATGAAGAGAGGAGGTTGGTTGAGGTGAGGATGCCGAGGAGAGGGAAGGCAAAGGAGAGAAGTACGTGGAAGAAGAGGAAGAAGGAGTGGACGGAAAATCAGAAGAGGAGGAGGAAGCGAGGGAAGAGGAGGAGGAGGAGAAGAAGGAGGAAAGAGGTGATGAGACAGAAGAGGCGGAAAAAGAGGAGAAAGAGGGAGAGAGTGGATGAGTTGAGGAGAATTGCGATGGTTGATCAGTCTGTGCGTAGGTGCTGTCCTTGCCTATATCTTCATCGATGTCAATCTTTGGTTTTGTGTTATTTTTCCGAATGTGTATAAGGATCCAACGTCCCTCGCATTCCACCCTCAGAGGGTTTCCATTGAGTCGCAGCCATTCCAGTGACCCCAGCGACCCCATCAACTCACGCGGGAATGTTCTTAGCGCATTTCCATGGAGATGAAGGGTCATGACCTCTGGGCTTTCGACGATGGCGCGCTCGTGAATGTGGATCAGTCGTGGGTTATTTTGGATTCGAAGGACCTTGAGGGATGAAAGGTTGAACAGAGCCTCCTCTTCAATGACTACCAATCGCGTCAGATTGGCCAGGGTCACTTGAAGCACCCCGAATGAGCGAAGACTTCTCCTGGGAAGACGAGCGATGGGATTGTGATCGAGGGAGAGGAGACGGAGCACCTGGAAAGGGAGAAGAGCCTCTGATGGAATGACCTCAAAGAGATTTCGCGATAGATCGAGCTGCTGAAGAGCGTCCAGTCCCCGGAAGGATCGGGGAGAGAGACTGGCAAGACGGTTGCCAGACAGACTCAGCATTTCGAGAGAGCCGAGACCGAGAAATGCGTCTTCGACGATTTCTTCAATCTCATTGTCATCGATCGTCAGTTTTGTAATCCGCCGAAGATGACCGAAGGCGTTCGATTGAAGAGATTGAAGTCGGTTGCTGGTGAGTGATAACCAGCTGAGATGGTCCCATCCATCGAAGCATCTCGTATCTATCGCTGTGATGAAGTTTCTCTCCAGCAGCAGAATCTCCAGACTCCTCTGAATCGACTCAGCCACGCGGCAGTTAGACAGCATCACGATTCGATTGAAGCTGAGATCAATGACTTTCAGACTCATTGATTCGTTGAGAGACGAGAGATCTGGAAAGTGATCGATCCAATTCAATGAGAGATCCAGTTGCATTAACCGCCGCATCTTCCCAATCGAATACGTTGGGCCCAGGGATGCTGACTGAAGCTCCGTGATGGAGTTGTCCTGTAGGAGAAGAACTTCCGTCGACTGTGGCAGGTCGTCCGCTAGAGAGGTCAGTCTTCGATGTCTGCAATCGACTGTAGCGAAGTATCCCTTGAAATGGATGGAAGTCCCGACGCCAGAGAGGCAGCTGGACAGCGATGAAGGACCTTCGATGTAGGAGGCATCGACGCTGTCCACATGACTTCTAAAGCGCCCTCTGTATGGACTGACTCTGGCTAAAGACAGTCGACCTCCTTCAGCGCAGACACACACCAACCACGAAATGCACCTACTCCAAAGCATCAGACACTCTCTCTTCCTTAGACAATACATCGTCAGATATCAGCACACCTACAACCACACATCGCAATCGTAATATCAACAGTAATTAATATCCACCGCATTAGTAATCATAATGTTTATAATAGAAGTATTGATAATAGAAACCTATTTATAGATCTACTCCACGTCACGTGCAATGGAGTAATTCAGAAAGAATTATGGCCGGCGATTTTGGGCCTTATTCTACGATAAATTCGAGTTAATTACCCGTAATTATTCTCTGATTAATAATAACCAGCGCGCGTATTTTCTACTTGGACAATGTAAAAAAAATAATCCTCAGAACTTGACCGGGATGATTTAAAATGGGAGGATAATTGAAGATGGGAGAGTGATTGGAGATGGGAGGGAAACTGGGAACTCATCTCTTCGAACAACATAAGCAGGAGGGTATTTTGTTCCCGGAATGCGTCTTGTCTTTGTCTGGACATAAGAAGGAGAGGTTTTCATCAAGAACACTTCATCGGTGGAAGGTAAACCAGAATCAGACTCGATCGATCGATCAACGACGACCCATCATCACTTGCATGGTAAGACTTAACGAACCGAACTATAAGTAGTACACGCGTATCTTCTATCTGCATTTATAACATTACATTATGAAATTAGAAGTGTAATTGTTCTTCACCAATCCGATAAGTCTTCTTCTTTACCTTATTAACTTTTCTGTATCTGACGGGTTTGTTATTCCGTTGAACGAACGGACAAATTGGACTCAGTTCCAGCACAGAGTGTGAATGATAATATGCGGAGAATGGTACACAGACTCACAGAGATTATAAATAGGCCTTGCTACACACGCTTACCTTGCAAGTATTTAATCCAACATATGCACCCTAAACAGCTAAACATGGAATTGAAGACGGGACTAAATTGAACAATGCAACTGAATGGAAGGGTCTTTAGAGGACGTATTATAAGTGACTCATCCCTTTAACGTTGTCCGTCAGACCGGCCGTAACCAGAGGTGTAACAAGCGGGGGGCAGAGGGGGCACCGGACCCCCAGTTTTAGTGCTCAGTGCCCCTCATGTGGCCCCCAAACCGGTTATTTTCATGTTTCTCCAATGGCTTTTTAAGATGACTCTTGTGAAAATAATTTGTGCCTCATTTTTAAAATTTCTGGGGGGCAAAATTCAAAAACTGGAGGGCTAAAAATTATTTTTGCTTCGTGCAATATTTTTGAAATTATGCCCCCACTTTTCAAAACCTTGTTACACCTCTGGCCGTAACTATTAAATAAGACGTTCACGCGACAGTTTAAGAGTATCACGAACACTCCTTTGCTATTAATAATCCTGAAACTGTGGACCATGACATAAACTACTAAAGCCATATGAATTTATGTGCTAGTAATTATGCATGTGCCGATGAAGCTTCTCCAAAATATAAACATGGAAATCAATCTTATATATAAGACAAGCTTTCTGTCTGTCTGCCTGTGTGTTCTTGAAGTCGATGCATTTGCACAGTTTTAGAGCAATTCACGTCAAACTTACATTTTTGACTCGAGGAACACTTGATACACGCAGTCTAGGGGTTCCTGAAGTACGTTCACGCCGTCTTCCACGTCTCCCGGGGCAAAAACCTACGCCGCACCCTCACACATCCATAAAAGTAGTTTTCTTCGTACACGTAGCCTACCAGCGTTTTCTTGTGACCACCAGCTGTCTGCCTACCTGTCTGCCTGCCTCTCTGCATTGTATAGGCGTAAAGAGTAGCCTGCGTTTCTCCTTTGTATAGGCGTATAATTATACGTGAACAATGGAGTACCCTAATCTCACACTGTACACGCAACAGCAGAACTAACTGATCAGAGCTTCACTCCCATGGCGACTGAAAAGGAAACATTCCTTTAGGGGTGCTGTAACAGGTTTTTGGCCCAGGAAACTTGGAAGACAGCGTGCGGGGGCTTAAGGAACCCCTCTGCTTGCATCAGGTGTTCCCCGAGCCAACGGTGAAGGTTTCGAGTGAATAGCTCTAATACTGTGCAAATGCATCCTCTGACAAGGATACACAGACAGACAGAGAGAATGGTTTCTATCTTTATTATTGTTATTACCGAAATTTGATACCGCCCATCTGCCAACATCTTTTGCTCAGAAGTGCATACACACGCCTCAACAGGGCAATTGCAGTTGTACTGCAAGTGTGCGCAGAGGACTTGCTCAAGGTTCCTACACAGTGGCGCCCCGGACGAGGGTCGAACCCGCTCACTCAGCACACACTGAACGTTACGGGCTGACCGCTCTAACCGATCGGCCACTGTGCAGATATAGATAACAGATGCCATTTATAGCTACATCTAAAACAATATAATCAAGAAACCCTTAATGAAATTGAAATTCTGCAAAGAGAAAGCACGACTAGACTACAAGTCATACAAAACCTAGTTAAAACAGATTGAAATTCTGTGATTTACAGAAATGAGTTCAAAACCATCTGCAGAGAAGCGCATATGGCAATATCACGTGAGGAAAATGTTAGCATGTGAGGAAAATGTTAGCATGTGAGGAAAATGTTAGCATGTGAGGAAAATGTTAGCATGTGAGGAAAATCTGAGTAAGATCTATTGAGTAATCAAGACGCTTCTCCGTGACACTTGGCAAACAGCTAAGTCTGGTACTTTTATTAAAGATGACCCTAAAAGTAATGATAAAATCACCTTATAATTATAGCCAATAGATTATAGATATAATCATGAATTAGACAAGAAGATAACTACAAACAATGCAATTCGTTTACTGATTATTTTAAAAATTGTCTAAGGTCACTTCAATTGATATTGAATTAACTTCTCCGCTTCAGATATTACAGCTGCCAAAGAGCTGTAACATTATGCTACACACGGCGAAGGATTTGATGAGATTAACCCCAAGATTGCTGAATCTTCAATTGAAACTATCTCACTCTCCTTAAAACAGATGATAAATTGCTTTATTGTTACAGGCATAACCCCTCTTACACTTAGGCCTAGTTCAAAAATATCAGAAGTGATCCATATATTTAAAAATGTAGATAAGAAACATTACCACAGATCAATATCCATGTTACTATGCTTATCCAATTTATTTGGAAAATGTTTCATGGGAGAATGATGAAATACATAGCAGCGAATAATATTTTGTATTTCGGAAAGGTCACTTTACAGTAATGGCGGTCATAGGATGTATGATCAAATGTTGGAAGCTATAGAGACAGCAACCAATTCTCTAGGATGGGCGTCTTCCTCGGTCGGTCACGATATTGTAATTAGGTAATTCAGTAAGTCTGGGATTAGTAGCAAATGTTTCGATCGGATCATAGATAACCTCAAAAGCAGAAAACATTGCGTTCTAACCAATGGAAATTCAAAGACAAATAAATATATTTTTACTGCGCTGTGTTGTACGTTTTGTATCAACTGAAAACTGTTGAACAACACTTAATGTTCAATAATATTACATGATGATGTATTGTGTCGCTACAATTATCAACGTACATTATACTTATGTTGAAAAACTTTAGTCACTATTTAACCAAGTAATCAGATTGAATATCTAATCATATTAGATATAACTACAAACATATTGTCTTTGCATATTGACAATATGCAAACGTTGCATATTGTCTTTTTATTAAGCCTTTGCAGCAGAGGATCTTGTAGGTGGAGCAGCATTTGCTCCTCTGTAGATTTTACACAAACAATCATGTCATTGTATGAACTATTGTTCTGTCGTGAACAATGAACTTTATTTGATTAAACAGTAGGTTAATTGTGTTAACAATCACAATAGCAATTTATTATTAGACCCAATCGTAATCGTAATAGGCTGTGAATTACACGTATTGTTGTTGCTGTTTGTATCGTAATCGTAATCGTAGTGTATTACTGAAAGCTGAATGATGATATGTAAAAGTAACCGTAAAATAGTTATTATTACCGTAATCGTAGAATTAATAGTCATCCAAACCGAGCATTTGTGTAGCGCCAACAAACGAAGGTTAATAACGTGTCATTGCGACCGACAGTGTTTCTGCTGTCTCTGTCTCTGTCTCTTTGTCTCTCTGTCCATCTTTCTATGTCTCTCTGTCTGTCTGTCTCCTCAGCAGCTGATGATTCGTCTCTCATACGCCATAAAGCAATGCGTCTATTCTTCTTCGAACGAGTCTCTCTCTTTATCTCTCTTTATCTCTCTGTCAATTGACGAAGCCGACATCCCATGGAATCTGTGGCCTTAGGATCAGCATCCCATTGAATGCGAACTCTGATTGGCTCTCCATTCCTCCTCCTCCTCCTCCTCCTCCTCTTCCTCCTCTACTCTCTTCCTCTCCCGTTCCTCTTCTTTCTCCTCCTTCTCCGCCCTCTTTTCCTTTTCCAAGTATTCTGCTCCCTTTCCTCTTCTTCCTCTCCGTTATTTCTTCCACCGATTTCCAGATGTTGAATCTCTGCCGTCGTCAATTCTTCTCTACAATCGCTTCTCCTCCTCCTCCTTTCGTTGTTGTCTCCGTTCCTTTTCTGCAACTGATACTGTTGCAGTTGCCTCCGGTGCTGCTGCTACTGCCGCTGGTGAGATGGATGAGCCGTGCGTCGTCGCAAGAGATGATCCTGGTAGTGGTGCTCAACGGACGAAGGATATCTCGTTGTCGACATGTGAACACAAAACTTCCCTAATCACCGCCTGCAGCACTTCAATCCACGTTCGCTTCACTTCCGTCCGCTAGAGGCGCTGAATGCCTCTGTCCGGAGCCAGAAGGAGGGGTGAGAGTGGGGAGGAGTGGGGTGGGATGAAGGGAAGAGTAGTGGGGTGGGAGGACGAAGGCGGGAGATTGGCGTCGTCGTCGTCTGCTGTACGGTTCATTGAACGATGACATTTGGCGCCATTTTAGCCGATCTCTTGACAGGCAGCGACGCCTCTGTGAAGAAACGTTTGACTCACGGTTGATGAGGCAGGAACAGCACTCGATTGATGGCGATAGGACTCGATGGGAATATACAACGATGCAAGGGTTGGATGTATGGAGGAACACAGCAGCAAGAGAGAGCTCGTGAAGGAAGATGCCAGGGCAGGAAGTAAGTTAGAGGAAGATGCCAGGGCAGGAAGTAGGATGGAGGAAGATGCCAGTGCAGGAACTCAGTTAGAGGAAGATGCCAGGGCAGGAAGTAAGATGGAGGAAGATGCCAGGGCAAGTAGTAGGATGGAGGAAGATGCCAGGGCAAGAAGTAGGATGGAGGAAGATGGCAGGGCAAGAAGTAGGATGGAGGAAGATGCGAGGGCAAGAAGTAGGATGGAGGAAGATGACAGGGCAACAAGAAGGATGGAGGAAGATGCCAGGGCAACAAGTAGGATGGAGGAAGATGCCAGGGCAGGAAGTAAGATAGAGGAGGATGCCAGGGCAAGAAGTAGGATGGAGGAAAATGCCAGGGCAGGAAGTCAGATAACAGAAGATGCCAGGGCAAGAAGTAGGATGGAGGAAGATGCCAGGGCAGGAAGTAAGATAGAGGAAGATGCCAGGGCAAGAAGTAGGATGGAGGAATATGCCTGGGCAAGAAGTAGGATGGAGGAAGATGCCAGGGCAAGAAGTAGGATGGAGGAAGATGCCAGGGCAAGAAGTAGGATGTAGGAAGATGCCAGGGCAAGAAGTAGGATGGAGGAAGATGCCAGGGCAGGAAGTAAGATAGAGGAAGATGCCAGGGCAAGAAGTAGGATGGAGGAATATGCCTGGGCAGGAAGTAGGATGGAGGAAGATGGCAGGGCAAGAAGTAGGATGGAGGAAGATGCCTGGGCAAGAAGTAGGATGGAGGAAGATGCCAGGGCAAGAAGTAGGATGGAGGAAGATGCCAGGGCAAGAAGTAGGATGTAGGAAGATGCCAGGGCAAGAAGTAGGATGGAGGAAGATGCCAGGGCAGGAAGTAAGATAGAGGAAGATGCCAGGGCAAGAAGTAGGATGGAGGAATATGCCTGGGCAAGAAGTAGGATGGAGGAAGATGACAGGGCAACAAGAAGGATGGAGGAAGATGCCAGGGCAACAAGTAGGATGGAGGAAGATGCCAGGGCAGGAAGTAAGATAGAGGAGGATGCCAGGGCAAGAAGTAGGATGGAGGAAAATGCCAGGGCAGGAAGTCAGATAACAGAAGATGCCAGGGCAAGAAGTAGGATGGAGGAAGATGCCAGGGCAGGAAGTAAGATAGAGGAAGATGCCAGGGCAAGAAGTAGGATGGAGGAATATGCCTGGGCAAGAAGTAGGATGGAGGAAGATGCCAGGGCAAGAAGTAGGATGGAGGAAGATGCCAGGGCAAGAAGTAGGATGTAGGAAGATGCCAGGGCAAGAAGTAGGATGGAGGAAGATGCCAGGGCAGGAAGTAAGATAGAGGAAGATGCCAGGGCAAGAAGTAGGATGGAGGAATATGCCTGGGCAGGAAGTAGGATGGAGGAAGATGCCAGGGCAGGAAGTAGGATGGAGGAAGATGCCAGTGCAGGAAGTAAGATAGAGGAAGATGCCAGTGCAGGAAGTCAGATAGAGGAAGATGCCAGGGCAGGAAGTCAGATAGAGGAAGATGCCAGGGCAGGAAGTAAGATAGAGGAAGATGCCAGGGCAGGAAGTAGGATGGAGGAAGATGCCAGTGCAGGAAGTCATATAGAGGAAGATGCCAGGGCAGGAAGTAAGATAGAGGAAGATGCCAGGGCAGGAAGTAGGATGGAGGAAGATGCCAGTGCAGGAAGTCAGATAGAGGAAGATGCCAGGGCAAGAAGTAGGATGGAGGAAGATGACAGGGCAGGAAGTAGGATAGAGGAAGATGCCAGGGCAAGAAGTAGGATGGAGGAAGATGCCAGGGCAGGAAGTAGGATGGAGGAAGATGCCAAGGCAGGAAGTAAGATAGAGGAAGATGCCAGGGCAAGAAGTAGGATGGAGGAAGAAGCCAGGGCAAGAAGTAGGATGGAGGAAGATGCCAGGGCAGGAAGTCAGATAACAGAAGATGCCAGGGCAAGAAGTAGGATGGAGGAAGATGCCAGGGCAGGAAGTCAGATAGAGGAAGATGCCAGGGCAGGAAGTCATATAGAGGAAGATGCCAGGGCAGGAAGTAAGATAGAGGAAGATGCCAGGGCAGGAAGTAGGATGGAGGAAGATGCCAGTGCAGGAAGTCAGATAGAGGAAGATGCCAGGGCAAGAAGTAGGATGGAGGAAGATGACAGGGCAGGAAGCAGGATGGAGGAAGATGCCAGGGCAGGAAGTAGGATGGAGGAAGATGCCAGTGCAGGAAGTCAGATAGAGGAAGATGCCAGGGCAAGAAGTAGGATGGAGGAAGATGCCAGGGCAGGAAGTCAAATAACAGAAGATGCCAGGGCAAGAAGTAGGATGGAGGAAGATGCCAGGGCAACAAGTAGTATGGAGGAAGATGCCAGGGCAACAAGTAGGATGGAGGAAGATGCCAGGGCAGGAAGTCAGATAACAGAAGATGCCAGGGCAAGAAGAAGGATGGAGGAAGATGCCAGGGCAGGAAGTAGGATGGAGGAAGATGCCAGTGCAGGAACTCAGATAGAGGAAGATGCCAGGGCAGGAAGTAAGATAGAGGAAGATGCCAGTGCAGGAAGTCAGATAGAGGAAGATGCCAGGGCAGGAAGTCATATAGAGGAAGATGCCAAGGCAGGAAGTAAAATAGAGGAAGATGCCAGAGCAGGAAGTAGGATGGAGGAAGATGCCAGTGCAGGAAGTCAGATAGAGGAAGATGCCAGGGCAAGAAGTAGGATGGAGGAAGATGACAGGGCAGGAAGTAGGATGGAGGAAGATGCCAGGGTAGGAAGTCAGATAGAGGAAGATGACAGGGCAGGAAGTAGGATGGAGGAAGATGCCAGGGCAGGAAGTAGGATGGAGGAAGATGCCAGGGCAGGAAGTCAAATAACAGAAGATGCCAGGGCAGGAAGTAGGATGGAGGAAGATGCCAGGGCAACAAGTAGGATGGAGGAAGATGCCAGGGCAACAAGTAGGATGGAGGAAGATGCCAGGGCAGGAAGTCAGATAACAGAAGATGCCAGGGCAAGAAGAAGGATGGAGGAAGATGCCAGGGCAGGAAGTAGGATGGAGGAAGATGCCAGTGCAGGAACTCAGATAGAGGAAGATGCCAGGGCAGGAAGTAGGATGGAGGAAGATGCCAGGGCAGGAAGTAGGATGGAGGAAGATGCCAGTGCAGGAAGTCAGATAGAGGAAGATGCCAGGGCAGGAAGTAGGATGGAGGAAGATGCCAGGGCAGGAAGTCAGATAACAGAAGATGCCAGGGCAAGAAGTAGGATGGAGGAAGATGCCAGGGCAGGAAGTAAGATAGAGGAAGATGCCAGGGCAAGAAGTAGGATGGAGGAAGATGCCAGGGCAGGAAGTAGGATGGAGGAAGATGCCAGGGCAGGAAGTAGGATGGAGGAAGATGCCAGGGCAAGAAGTAGGATGGAGGAAGATGCCAGGGCAGGAAGTAAGATAGAGGAAGATGCCAGGGCAAGAAGTAGGATGGGTGAAGATGCCTGGGCAAGAAGTAGGATGGAGGAAGATGCCAGGGCAGGATGTCAGATAACAGAAGATGCCAGGGCAAGAAGTAGGATGGAGGAAGATGCCAGGGCAAGAAGTAGGATGGAGGAAGATGCCAGGGCAAGAAGTAAGATGGAGGAAGATGCCAGGGCAAGAAGTAGGATGGAGGAAGATGCCAGGGCAAGAAGTAGGATGGAGGAAGATGACATGGCAAGAAGTAGGATGGAGGAAGATGCCAGGGCAAGAAGTAGGATGGAGGAAGATGCCAGGGCAGGAAGTAGGATGGAGGAAGATGCCAGGGCAAGAAGTAGGATGGAGGAAGATGCCAGGGCAGGAAGTAAGATAGAGGAAGATGCCAGGGCAAGAAGTAGGATGGGTGAAGATGCCTGGGCAAGAAGTAGGATGGAGGAAGATGCCAGGGCAGGATGTCAGATAACAGAAGATGCCAGGGCAAGAAGTAGGATGGAGGAAGATGCCAGGGCAAGAAGTAGGATGGAGGAAGATGCCAGGGCAAGAAGTAAGATGGAGGAAGATGCCAGGGCAAGAAGTAGGATGGAGGAAGATGCCAGGACAAGAAGTAGGATGGAGGAAGATGACATGGCAAGAAGTAGGATGGAGGAAGATGCCAGGGCAAGAAGTAGGATGGAGGAAGATGCCAGGGCAGGAAGTAGGATGGAGGAAGATGCCAGGGCAGGAAGTCAGATAGAGGAAGATGTCAGGGCAAGAAGTAGGATGGAGGAAGATGCCAGGGCAGAAAGTAGGATGGAGGAAGATGCCAGGGCAAGAAGTAGGATGGAGGAAGATGCCAGGGCAGGAAGTAAGATAGAGGAAGATGCCAGAGCAGGAAGTAGGATGGAGGAAGATGCCAGGGCAGGAAGTAAGATAGAGGAGGATGCCAGGGCAAGAAGTAGGATGGAGGAAGATGCCAGGGTAGGAAGTAAGATAGAGGAAGATGCCAGGGCAAAAAGTTGGATGGAGGAAAATGCCAGGGCAGGAAGTAGGATGGAGGAAGATGCCAGGGTAGGAAGTAAGATAGAGGAAGATGCCAGGGCAAGAAGTAGGATGGAGGAAGATGCCAGGACAAGAAGTAGGATGGAGGAAGATGCCAGGGTAGGAAGTCAGATAGAGGAAGATGCCAGGGCAAAAAGTAGGATGGAGGAAAATGCCTGGGCAGGAAGTTGGATGGAGGAAGATGCAAGGGCAGGAAGTCAGATAGAGGAAGATGCCAGGGCAAGAAGTAGGATGGAGGCAGATGCCAGGGCAAGAAGTAGGATGGAGGAAGATGCCAGGGCAGGAAGTAGGATGGAGGAAGATGCCAGGGCAAGAAGTAGGATGGAGGAAGATGCCAGGGCAGGAAGTAGGATGGAGGAAGATGCCAGGGCAAGAAGTAGGATGGAGGAAGATGCCAGGGCAGGAAGTAGGATGGAGGAAGATGCCAGGGCAAGAAGTAGGATGGAGGAAGATGCCAGGGCAGGAAGTAAGATAGAGGAAGATGCCAGGGCAGGAAGTAGGATGGAGGAAGATGCCAGGGCAAGAAGTAGGATGAAGGAAGATGCCAGGGCAGGAAGTAAGATAGAGGAAGATGCCAGGGCAAGAAGTAGGATGGGTGAAGATGCCTGGGCAAGAAGTAGGATGGAGGAAGATGCCAGGACAGGAAGTCAGATAACAGAAGATGCCAGGGCAAGAAGTAGGATGGAGGAAGATGCCAGGGCAAGAAGTAGGATGGAGGAAGATGCCAGGGCAAGAAGTAGGATGGAGGAAGATGCCAGGGCAAGAAGTAGGATGGAGGAAGATGCCAGGGCAAGAAGTAAGATGGAGGAAGATGCCAGGGCAAGAAGTAGGATGGAGGAAGATGCCAGGGCAAGAAGTAGGATGGAGGAAGATGACATGGCAAGAAGTAGGATGGAGGAAGATGCCAGGGCAAGAAGTAGGATGGAGGAAGATGCCAGGGCAGGAAGTAGGATGGAGGAAGATGCCAGGGCAGGAAGTCAGATAGAGGAAGATGTCAGGGCAAGAAGTAGGATGGAGGAAGATGCCAGGGCAGAAAGTAGGATGGAGGAAGATGCCAGGGCAAGAAGTAGGATGGAGGAAGATGCCAGGGCAGGAAGTAAGATAGAGGAAGATGCCAGAGCAGGAAGTAGGATGGAGGAAGATGCCAGGGCAGGAAGTAAGATAGAGGAAGATGCCAGGGTAGGAAGTAAGATAGAGGAGGATGCCAGGGCAAGAAGTAGGATGGAGGAAGATGCCAGGGTAGGAAGTAAGATAGAGGAAGATGCCAGGGCAAAAAGTTGGATGGAGGAAAATGCAAGGGCAGGAAGTAGGATGGAGGAAGATGCCAGGGTAGGAAGTAAGATAGAGGAAGATGCCAGGGCAAGAAGTAGGATGGAGGAAGATGCCAGGACAAGAAGTAGGATGGAGGAAGATGCCAGGGCAGGAAGTAGGATGGAGGAAGATGCCAGGGTAGGAAGTAAGATAGAGTAGGATGCCAGGGCAAGAAGTAGGATGGAGGAAGATGCCAGGGTAGGAAGTAAGATAGAGGAAGATGCCAGGGCAAAAAGTTGGATGGAGGAAAATGCCAGGGCAGGAAGTAGGATGGAGGAAGATGCCAGGGTAGGAAGTAAGATAGAGGAAGATGCCAGGGCAAGAAGTAGGATGGAGGAAGATGCCAGGGCAGGAAGTAGGATGGAGGAAGATGCCAGGGCAAGAAGTAGGATGGAGGAAGATGCCAGGGCAGGAAGTAAGATAGAGGAAGATGCCAGGGCAAGAAGTAGGATGGGTGAAGATGCCTGGGCAAGAAGTAGGATGGAGGAAGATGCCAGGGCAGGATGTCAGATAACAGAAGATGCCAGGGCAAGAAGTAGGATGGAGGAAGATGCCAGGGCAAGAAGTAGGATGGAGGAAGATGCCAGGGCAAGAAGTAAGATGGAGGAAGATGCCAGGGCAAGAAGTAGGATGGAGGAAGATGCCAGGGCAAGAAGTAGGATGGAGGAAGATGACATGGCAAGAAGTAGGATGGAGGAAGATGCCAGAACAAGAAGTAGGATGGAGGAAGATGCCAGGGCAGGAAGTAGGATGGAGGAAGATGCCAGGGCAGGAAGTCAGATAGAGGAAGATGTCAGGGCAAGAAGTAGGATGGAGGAAGATGCCAGGGCAGAAAGTAGGATGGAGGAAGATGCCAGGGCAAGAAGTAGGATGGAGGAAGATGCCAGGGCAAGAAGTAAGATGGAGGAAGATGCCAGGGCAAGAAGTAGGATGGAGGAAGATGCCAGGGCAAGAAGTAGGATGGAGGAAGATGACATGGCAAGAAGTAGGATGGAGGAAGATGCCAGGGCAAGAAGTAGGATGGAGGAAGATGCCAGGGCAGGAAGTAGGATGGAGGAAGATGCCAGGGCAGGAAGTCAGATAGAGGAAGATGTCAGGGCAAGAAGTAGGATGGAGGAAGATGCCAGGGCAGGAAGTCAGATAGAGGAAGATGTCAGGGCAAGAAGTAGGATGGAGGAAGATGCCAGGGCAGAAAGTAGGATGGAGGAAGATGCCAGGGCAAGAAGTAGGATGGAGGAAGATGCCAGGGCAGGAAGTAAGATAGAGGAAGTTGCCAGAGCAGGAAGTAGGATGGAGGAAGATGCCAGGGCAGGAAGTAGGATGGAGGAAGATGCCAGGGTAGGAAGTAAGATAGAGGAGGATGCCAGGGCAAGAAGTAGGATGGAGGAAGATGCCAGGGTAGGAAGTAAGATAGAGGAAGATGCCAGGGCAAAAAGTTGGATGGAGGAAAATGCCAGGGCAGGAAGTAGGATGGAGGAAGATGCCAGGGTAGGAAGTAAGATAGAGGAAGATGCCAGGGCAAGAAGTAGGATGGAGGAAGATGCCAGGGCAGGAAGTAGGATGGAGGAAGATGCCAGGGCAAGAAGTAGGATGGAGGAAGATGCCAGGGCAGGAAGTAAGATAGAGGAAGATGCCAGGGCAAGAAGTAGGATGGGTGAAGATGCCTGGGCAAGAAGTAGGATGGAGGAAGATGCCAGGGCAGGATGTCAGATAACAGAAGATGCCAGGGCAAGAAGTAGGATGGAGGAAGATGCCAGGGCAAGAAGTAGGATGGAGGAAGATGCCAGGGCAAGAAGTAAGATGGAGGAAGATGCCAGGGCAAGAAGTAGGATGGAGGAAGATGACATGGCAAGAAGTAGGATGGAGGAAGATGCCAGGGCAAGAAGTAGGATGGAGGAAGATGCCAGGGCAGGAAGTAGGATGGAGGAAGATGCCAGGGCAGGAAGTCAGATAGAGGAAGATGTCAGGGCAAGAAGTAGGATGGAGGAAGATGCCAGGGCAGAAAGTAGGATGGAGGAAGATGCCAGGGCAAGAAGTAGGATGGAGGAAGATGCCAGGGCAGGAAGTAAGATAGAGGAAGATGCCAGAGCAGGAAGTAGGATGGAGGAAGATGCCAGGGCAGGAAGTAGGATGGAGGAAGATGCCAGGGTAGGAAGTAAGATAGAGGAGGATGCCAGGGCAAGAAGTAGGATGGAAGAAGATGCCAGGGTAGGAAGTAAGATAGAGGAAGATGCCAGGGCAAAAAGTTGGATGGAGGAAAATGCCAGGGCAGGAAGTAGGATGGAGGAAGATGCCAGGGTAGGAAGTAAGATAGAGGAAGATGCCAGGGCAAGAAGTAGGATGGAGGAAGATGCCAGGACAAGAAGTAGGATGGAGGAAGATGCCAGGGTAGGAAGTCAGATAGAGGAAGATGCCAGGGCAAAAAGTAGGATGGAGGAAAATGCCTGGGCAGGAAGTTGGATGGAGGAAGATGCAAGGGCAGGAAGTCAGATAGAGGAAGATGCCAGGGCAAGAAGTAGGATGGAGGCAGATGCCAGGGCAAGAAGTAGGATGGAGTTAGATGCCAGGGCAGGAAGTAGGATGGAGGAAGATGCCAGGGCAAGAAGTAGGATGGAGGAAGATGCCAGGGCAGGAAGTAGGATGGAGGAAGATGCCAGGGCAAGAAGTAGGATGGAGGAAGATGCCAGGGCAGGAAGTAGGATGGAGGAAGATGCCAGGGCAAGAAGTAGGATGGAGGAAGATGCCAGGGCAGGAAGTAAGATAGAGGAAGATGCCAGGGCAGGAAGTAGGATGGAGGAAGATGCCAGGGCAAGAAGTAGGATGGAGGAAGATGCCAGGGCAGGAAGTAAGATAGAGGAAGATGCCAGGGCAAGAAGTAGGATGGGTGAAGATGCCTGGGCAAGAAGTAGGATGGAGGAAGATGCCAGGGCAGGAAGTCAGATAACAGAAGATGCCAGGGCAAGAAGTAGGATGGAGGAAGATGCCAGGGCAAGAAGTAGGATGGAGGAAGATGCCAGGGCAAGAAGTAGGATGGAGGAAGATGCCAGGGCAAGAAGTAAGATGGAGGAAGATGCCAGGGCAAGAAGTAGGATGGAGGAAGATGCCAGGGCAAGAAGTAGGATGGAGGAAGATGACATGGCAAGAAGTAGGATGGAGGAAGATGCCAGGGCAAGAAGTAGGATGGAGGAAGATGCCAGGGCAGGAAGTAGGATGGAGGAAGATGCCAGGGCAGGAAGTCAGATAGAGGAAGATGTCAGGGCAAGAAGTAGGATGGAGGAAGATGCCAGGGCAGAAAGTAGGATGGAGGAAGATGCCAGGGCAAGAAGTAGGATGGAGGAAGATGCCAGGGCAGGAAGTAAGATAGAGGAAGATGCCAGAGCAGGAAGTAGGATGGAGGAAGATGCCAGGGCAGGAAGTAAGATAGAGGAAGATGCCAGGGTAGGAAGTAAGATAGAGGAGGATGCCAGGGCAAGAAGTAGGATGGAGGAAGATGCCAGGGTAGGAAGTAAGATAGAGGAAGATGCCAGGGCAAAAAGTTGGATGGAGGAAAATGCAAGGGCAGGAAGTAGGATGGAGGAAGATGCCAGGGTAGGAAGTCAGATAGAGGAAGATGCCAGGGCAAGAAGTAGGATGGAGGAAGATGCCAGGACAAGAAGTAGGATGGAGGAAGATGCCAGGGTAGGAAGTCAGATAGAGGAAGATGCCAGGGCAAGAAGTAGGATGGAGGAAAATGCCAGGGCAGGTAGTAGGATGGAGGAAGATGCAAGGGCAGGAAGTCAGATAGAGGAAGATGCCAGGGCAAGAAGTAGGATGGAGGCAGATGCCAGGGCAAGAAGTAGGATGGAGGAAGATGCCAGGGCAGGAAGTAGGATGGAGGAAGATGCCAGGGCAAGAAGTAGGATGGAGGAAGATGCCAGGGCAGGAAGTAGGATGGAGGAAGATGCCAGGGCAAGAAGTAGGATGGAGGAAGATGCCAGGGCAGGAAGTAAGATAGAGGAAGATGCCAGGGCAGGAAGTCAGATAACAGAAGATGCCAGGGCAAGAAGTAGGATGGAGGAAGATGCCAGAGCAGGAAGTCAGATAACAGAAGATGCCAGGGCAAGAAGTGGGATGGAGGAAGATGCCAGGGCAGGAAGTCAGATAACAGAAGATGCCAGGGCAAGAAGTAGAATGGAGGAAGATGCCAGGGCAAGAAGTAGGATGTAGGAAGATGACAGGGCAAGAAGTAGGATGGAGGAAGATGCCAGGGCAGGAAGTAAGATAGAGGAAGATGCCAGGGCAAGAAGTAGGATGGAGGAAAATGCCAGGGCAGGAAGTAGGATGGAGGAAGATGCCAGGGCAAGAAGTAGGATGGAGGAAGATGCCAGGGCAAGAAGTAGGATGGAGGAAGATACCACGGCAAGAAGTAGGATGGAGGAAGATGCCAGGGCAAGAAGTAAGATAGAGGAAGATGCCAGGGCAAGAAGTAGGATGGAGGAAAATGCCAGGGCAGGAAGTACGATGGAGGAAGATGCCAGGGCAAGAAGTAGGATGGAGGAAGATGCCAGGGCAAGAAGTAGGATGGAGGAAGATACCACGGCAAGAAGTAGGATGGAGGAAGATGCCAGGGCAGAAAGTGGGATGGAGGAAGATGCCAGGGCAAGAAGTAGGATGGAGGAAGATGCCAGGGTAGGAAGTAAGATAGAGGAGGATGCCAGGGCAAGAAGTAGGATGGAGGAAGATGCCAGGGCAGGAAGTCAGATAGAGGAAGATGTCAGGGCAAGAAGTAGGATGGAGGAAGATGGCAGGGCAGGAAGTAAGATAGAGGAAGATGCCAGGGCAAGAAGTAGGATGGAGGAAGATGCCAGGGCAAGAAGTAGGATGGAGGAAGATGCCAGGGCAAGAAGTAGGATGGAGGAAGATGCCAGTGTAGGAAGTAAGATAGAGGAGGATACCAGGGCAAGAAGTAGGATGGAGGAAAATGCCAGGGCAAGAAGTAGGATGGAGGAAGTAGCCAGAAGGGAAGGAGAAAGATGGCTGGGAGAATGGAGATAGATGCTAGGAAGAAAACGAAAGATTCCAGAGAGAAAGGAAGAAGATGCCAGACGCAGAAGAGGTAGGTACATGTAGCTGAAAGAGGAATTGTAGAAGCCAAAGAGGAAGGGATGAGGATGAGAGAGAAGATGGAGGAAGGACATAGACCTGAATCATGGAGCCAAGGATGTTAAGAAGAAGAGGAGAAGAAGGAGATGGAAGAAGTGAAAGAGAAGTAGGAAAAGGAGAAGGAGGAGAAGGAGAAGGAGAAGTAGAAGGAGGAGAGGAAGGAAATAAAAGAGAAATAGGAAAGGGAGGAAAAGGAGGAGAAGGAGGAGAAGGAGGAGAAGGAGGATGAAACAAGTTTATTCCTCTCTCATTTCCGGTTTTCGCCGACGGCGTAAGAGGAAATAACAGAATGCGTCGATTTCCAAAAATAGGTCGATTCTTTATTTCATAGACGGGAATTGTTTCAGTTTGTTCCGGTGTTTTCTAGGGGACAGCAAGAAGAAGAAGGTGGAAGGCAGAGGAAGAAGGATAAAAATAAGGAGGCAGCATGGAGCAGGAAATGTAGAGAATGGAGGACGAGATGAATTAAAAGATGAATAAGAGGTGTAGGAGGAAGAATAGTAGAAAGAACGGGACGAACGAGGAAGAATAGAGGGATATGGGAAGAATAAGAATGTTGGAAGGGAGGTGGAATAGAAAGAAAGGAAGCGATAGCCAGTTCCGGGGTCAGGTCAAAATGAGAGGAAGTCAAACCGAAGAAACAGCCTGGGCTATGCTAAGTGAACAATCAATTGATGTGAGTAGATTATTGTGCAGAAGGTCCTATCATTGAGTATTGGTATCGGATGTGCATGTAGCAGGTGCGAGATATCTGGGTGATCAGTGGTCGGAAAAGGCAAGGCTCTTATCGAAGATGGCTCCAATATTGCAGAGAGGAGAATAGTAAGGCACGGGAGAAGTGGGATTTGTTTGAAGGAGTGGGGAGGGGTAGGTGAGTTTGTTCAATTGTTCCCGGAGGCTAATGATGAGAAATTCTGTTTTTAAAGAGTTTAATCATAGCAGGTTGGTGGTAGGTAATCCAGGACGAATATTTAGGAGATGGTGCATGAATATGACTTATGGCATATGGAAGTGAGTGCTAGAAGAAGCATTATAATATTACGATCCGTTGTGTGACATTAGCGTAGAGGTTATGATCAACAGAAGATGAGGAAATGAAAGAGGTGAATATACGTTTACATAGGTCTATGAAAGAATGAGTAGCACTGAGGACTAAGAACTGAACCTTGATGAAGACCTTAGTTGAGGCTGTGCGAATAAGATGATTGACCAGTGGCATCGACGGTGAAAGAGGCGTTGAGAAAGGGAGCCTTTGTTTCGACTCATCCTCTGGACCTTGTGCCTGATGCATATGTTGAGATGCAAACGATGAGGATAAAGGGGAATAAATGGAGTAGAATTAGATCCATGGATTCATAAGACGATCAGAGAAGACAGAGGAAAGGGAGAGGGAGACGGAGGGGCAGAGAGACGAAGGAAGGTGTGGAGCGGTGACATATTGGCATTTGCAAATGAATTCAGTAGGAAATGAAGAGGGGCAGATGAGAGAAA
>OY365808.1:409612-422112 GCA_959347315.1 Bimastos eiseni
GTAAGATGTAGAAGAATGTAGGATGATGTAGAAGAATGTGGGAAGATGTAGGAGAATGTGGGAGGATGTAGAAGAATGTGGGAGGATGATGTAGATCTGATATTAAATCTGACATTACTTTAAAAATTATCGGAAGTGATCAGCCACAATCTGAATTGAAGGCGTTGAATGTTCATTTATTAAATTAAGACTGCGTAGTAATGAGGATATCACAATTGGAACAATATATAATTATATGGACCTTCTGGAAATCCAATTACTGAATTTATAACTGACTTCGATTTCACTTAACCTAAATAAAACCTGGAATACAAATTCGCTAATCTTGAACTCAAATGAAGACTCCTGTCTTCCTGATAAATTTCTCAAACGAAACGATATGGTGTAGAATGCAAGAGATACCGCCAAAGCATTCAATAAATATCTCACTAGCATTGGTCCTATGCCAAGGATTCTAATAAACAGAAAGCCTGGTTATTCTTTGATCAATTTATGCCCAATCCTCTGAGGTGCTCATCAAAAGCGGAGATTTTGGATGTGGTTAACCAATTTGGCGCAGCTCAGCCCAGAGACCCTCACCGCCAATGTCAACTGTCAGCTTTTAATGAGAATCCGTTGGTTGGTTCCTCCCTTGTGCGTGAGCCAGCCATTGTTTTGCTAATAATTTGTTCTAACTTTCATTGAATTGACAATAACATGACGTTGCCTAGCTCATAGTAGATTTCTTGAAGAAGCGCTATATCAAGTTTTCATATCATACTCACTAAAGGCTTCTAATTCTTTAGGCTCTAACGACGTAGATCCTGATACATTGTTAAACAATCAAATATGCCGCAATTTCTGCTCCACTGTCCAGAGTAATTATAGGATGTAGGAGGGTGGAAGCTTTGTGACGTCACTGTTTCACTTCCACATCAATTGTTCACTCAAAGCTAAATTATTGCAATTCTCTCTTTCACAACTTTGATTCCTCACAAATGAGACGCCTCCAAAAAATTCAGAATGCTATTGCCCGCGCAGTAACTAAAACCCCAAAACATCATCATATAATCCCTGTCTTAAAATCGCTTCATTGGAAGTTCCTCAACGCATAGACTACAAAATTGTATCTATCACCTACAACGCACTTCAAACCTGTCAACCCTCTTACATTCGTCAACTACTTACAATCCAACCGCCCGGATCAACTCTCTCTTCGGCATATCTTTCTCTATCTCGACCTCCAGTCTCATCGTCTCTGAAATTCTGCAACCGCTCCTTAGTCTATGCTGCACCAGAACTTTGGAACGGACTCCCAAAAGAACTCCGTCAGTTTGCTCATCCCCACATCTCAACTCCAAATATAACCTCTCCTCCGCTTTCATTTTCCCTTGCTACTTTCCATTCACGACTTAAAACCGAACTCTTCAATGTGTCCTATCCAGATTCTACTCCTGTGCCACCACATGACCACCCTTATCCTCGACTACCACCGTAGCACCATGCTGTCTCCTCGGCTTGACTTCGATTTGGATTTCGACCCGGCACCGAAAGGAAACGAGAGGATTGGCTATTGCGGACTTGATTAGGTATAGCGCCGGTGAATAAGATGACCTCCCTGACGTGGCTATTTTGGCGCTGAGAAATTTTCGAGGATTTACATTACATTACATTCTCCATCTGTTTCCGTGACACGTGACTTCTGCCTCTCATCCGTACGATTTCTCTTAGCCATATGCAACCCTCCTCCCTCTTCCTCCTACCGTACCCTCTACCTATTCCTCCTCCTCTTCCTTCTCCTTTTTCTATTCATCCTCTATCGTCCTTTTTAGTGGAGAACTATGAATGGCTCCATTTATAATATCCACCGTTTGATGAATTAACAGCATCATCAGCTGCAGCTGCCACCTCTAATGGCCGACATAACAGCAACGATCCATTCTGTGCACGCGCACCGAGGACCACTGGCGCCACCTGTCCCTCAGGATTGATGCACAACTCAGTTGAGGCGCACCTGCTGCACCTGAAATACGTCATCGTCTGCGTGTCTACCGCGTCCCGACATTAGGAGGTCAAACAGTGAGCAATGTTTGGGTCATTTATCAAGCGCCTCAACCCAAGTAGTAGACGAGATATACACATTGTATATTCAGTTACGTGGTTACTAAAGAATGTCTGAACTGAAGGAGGCTTTCGAATGGACAAATTCTGCCATGCCCCATCGGTGGGTGGGATGCGGGGGGAAGGAGGGAACGCCACTGAGGTATAGACCCATTTCCAACTGACCCCATTGGGTCCGGATAGATTATTGAAACGCAAAGCAGGTCCCAATTATAATTATTGTTAACTGCAAAGACATCTTTGAAGTTTTTAACACGAGAGTCTGAAGACTTTAGAGTCTGTTGATTGGAGAGTCTGTAGACACTAGAGTCTGGAAAAGTCTGTAGACTGATGAGTGCATATAGACTGACTAGAATAAACTGAAGACTGAAGTCAGTAGAAAATCTTAAACGCCAAACTGAGAAGATTCTAATAAACGTCATCAATATCCTTGAAAAGTATCAACTTACGCTGTAGCAATGGCGATGACTAAAGCGACATTGACCTTTCCTCCATCTCGTTGCTTCATTATAATCTCGACCGGAAAAGACTTTTGAGTGGAGGACGGATGATGAAGGAGACGATTATCCACCGCAAACAGGATCAACTGGACATAAACAGTTGAGATGAGTTTAACCTGAAGCGAGAGTTTTCTCTTCAACAGAGACGCCTCTGATGCCTTGCTTCAGTCTTATAAATGCTTTTACACTTGTGTTCTGTCGTGCGATATGCGCTTGGTGTTCACTCAGAATAACCAACTTAAGGAAATGTCGTCGTTTGGACAACTTTCGATTCATCATCAGAAACTGTTTCTGTCTGCAAACAATTTGATAGAATCCTCCTCCTCATCCTCATCCTCCTCTCGTCCTCCCTTCTTCCTCTTCTCCTCTTTTCTCTTCTCCAAACTTCTTCTTTCTATTCCTCTTTTTTGCTTCGTTCGTTGCTTCCTCATCCAACTCACAGACAACGTCCTATTATAAAAGAGAGGATCGTTTTAGGCTCCGTAAGTTCACAACATAAAATTCTAATTCGCCATTCGGAGGTTAAGCGCAGGGCACAAGCTTATTGACGAGCGCTATTCACAACGCTGCTGCGTTGGCTTAGAGATCGATGCTGGGTAGAATTCCGTGTCGAGTTACCACAGAGACGAAAGAGGGGAGAAGGAGGAGCAGAGATTCTAAGATGGGTTTAGAGGAGGAGGAGGAGGAAGAGGAAGAGGAGAAAGGTTTCAGAGAATCAGATGAGTTATGGCATACGAGGAGTTCGTGAAGGCGGGTGGCTTTCGAGTGAAATGAAAACATTTGCAGTGAGAAGTAGAGGAGTCTCAGGCAGATGACTGTATTGCTGGAGAAAATGTGGATCATGGAAGGAAGTCAGAGTTCAAGTGCAAATAGTGGGATATGAATCAAATGGATGATCTGAGGCGAGTAATGATAGGTAAATGGAGATGGAGAAGGAGGATATGAAGATGACTCCATGGATAGACCGTAGTGGCTCAATGGTATTGGGTTCGTAGACGTATGCTACAGAAGCTCGGAGTATAGTAAGGAGTTTTTAGATTAACGAAGGAACTTTGAAGTGGATGCATTTTTTGAACAACCAGTGAAAACATCTAAGAACAGAAGTTATGTCAATGTCATTTTCTGTTTTAAGATGTTTAAAATATGCAGTTTAAATGACTTAAAAATGCAAAAGCTTCAATTTTTTCTTCTGTTTTTTTTCTTTTTGTCAGAAACATGACAAAGAAATTCTGGCTTCTGCTTTTTTATTTGCAAACTAATCGTGATTAAATATAGGTAAATTATCACTTCATTAAATTGCGTCGTTTGACTTGATACGATGGTGTATATATCGTAATTCTCATTAAATAAGAAATGAAATAAAAATTACTTGCATTAGAACTGACATTCTTTTATGTCATATCGTGTAAAAATTGTGAACTATAAAACCTGATATCAAGCAATAACATAAACCTAAGTAAACAAAGAACTATAATTATTATTCTATTCAAAGTGTATTTCCATACATCTGCGTCCTGAATTCTTTGAGAAGCCTTTCCAAAGGAAAGGGTGATATTACATCTATTTGAATCCATATTAAAGTTGATTTTGTTACCACCACCTTTTTGGCATGTATGAGCAAGGAATGCCAGCTGCTTCATAAGAGTTCCCAAGACTTTCGCCCAAGGACTGATGATTGGATAGGACTGGAAACAATTAATTAAACGTCGTTTGCGTTGTTTAAGCCCATATGCATCGCAGCGCCCCTGGCGGTCAGATAGTATCAAGTCATGTTTACATAACAGGTGCATTGCAGTTTATGACATCGCTGAGGAGACATTGCAGCCTAATATCCGGTGTAAAAACCGGAATGTGCGACGCCTGTCGACAGGAGATGTTATTAAAACCGGGAGAACAATGTTCAGCTATTAAGCCATTCTTGACGTGGGCTATAAAGATTCCTTGACTTTCGTCTGAGAAGAATAAGTCACTAGTTCTCAGTTGAGAATTTTTCAATCGATGAGAAAGTTAGAGAATCATCTCGGAAATTAAATATTGGCCCATATTCTATGATTAGGATAAAAGGTCTGACGGACGAATATTCGAGAAGTTTTATTTATGAAAACATCTGAAAAATTCTCATTTTGGAAAATAATCGACACATCTTTATGACATAGAAATCCTCGGCAAAATTTCATTTCTCACAGGATATTCAGACATTTTATATGAATGAGATTAATCAAGAATTTCACTGAAGAACATTAAAGTGGTTTTCTCTTAAGAATAAAAGTTCAGAAGTTGAATTGCCCTTTAAGACGATTATTCTGGAACTGTGCAGCGTAGAAAATTGTAGGCTACCGTTTACTTTTCTTTAATCCAATCCAATGATTGCAATCCACCAAAACCCCCAACCCTGTTAGTTGCTCATGGTCCAACCACATTGCTCAATCCGTTTCTCTTCCACCCTCACCCTGCACCGCCCTTCCGTCACCTCATCACTTGAATCTGACAATCGCTCCATAGTCATTCCATTGCTGTCCCGCCTCTTTGGAGCAAACCCCGTCCATCTTTAAGACAAATATCCAATCCATCCCACGAACTCACAAACACCTCACCTCTTGCCAGTGGCGGATCTAGATTTTTCCTTTGGGGGAGGGGGGCGCGATATGTCATGGACTTTTCCCCAGCCGTTTCAATGTAGGCCATTGCACTTGTATTGTAGGCCTATTTAATTATTAGACCGCTACTGCAGCAATGTATTTAAACAACAAAGAGCAAACTTTGGTTGATATAGGCCCATATAATCTTTCCTATTGCTATTAGACCAGCATAAGAAATAGGGTCGACAATCAAAGGTAAGCTAAGCTTGCAATTGTGATTAAGTTCTAGCGTCAGATGCCCTGTTATAATTTACATTTTATTACATTTTTAAGTTTAGAACTCTTACCCAGCCATTTCATATTTCTCCCTGTCCCTCCCCGTGGGAAGTATGAGTGACCCATCCAAGCGCACTCCAACGCTGTAGCCTTATCTCTAAACGGTTCGTGTAACGCGGCCGAGGATTTGTTCCGTTTGACAGCATTCCAACCTCCCTACCCCTGCCAAGCGGAATCTGATATTAAACTTTTCCATTAGGGTTTTCGGTACACGACTGAAAACTGGCATTAAGAAGTAATTTTCAGACATAGGAAAAAATATTTCTTATAGACTTTTTGGGGGACGATCGCCCCAATGGCCCCTCTAGATCCGCCACTGCCTCTTGCTCGCCCCACAGGTCTTTCACTCAAAACTGAGAACCCTGCTTTTCACAAATCCTAACCATATTCCTCCTCTTCCCTCTTCCTCTGTTGCCGCAGGGACATCATTTAAGCTTTTTTCAGAGGGGACAAGCAAGAAATTTTCTGGCAACGGGGGAAGAGAGTTGTTTAAAATTTGTTTTGGTTTATTTTTTGCATTTTCAGTGGTACCAAAAGAATTGATTTGCTAAATCTTGTATAGGCAAAAACGCTGATACAGTTTAAAAAGTGAAATTATGCAATTATAGGCACCTGTGATATGATATAGCCTGATGTTAATATATGAAATTCAGTGAGATTTATTATTAATATGGCTATTAAATTATGACCTTGTATGGACATTTGCACGCACTATGATCTAAACCTGCCCTCCTAAATGACGTCCCTGTGTCGCCGCTTCAACTCCAAACACAATCGAACTTATCCGTCTGACTGTATGCCTGCTTAACTCTCTGGATCTTTGCCTTACTCTCTCTTTCTCTCTCCCTCCCTTCCTCCCTCCCTCCCTCCCTCCCTCCCTTCCTCCCTCTCTCTCTCTCTCGACCTCTGTCTATCGATATTGTTTCGATTAAGCGCGTGTGGTTATGTTCCATCGACTTCGCTTTTATGAACGCTATAAAAATCTTGAATTATGATAAAAGATAAAAGATAACATTACAATTAATGGAAATATTGAAATGAAGGTTTTCGCCTTCAGGGCAATATCACAATTATTTATATTATTTTCTTCTGAAGAGTTATATCGTAATGTTTCCCAGTTCAGACGATCGTCTGAGAATGTTGTCCTTTGAGAGGTTATTTATGTGAGGGATATTGGGAGGTCATGACGCGGATGATGACGTCAGTGATCAGGAGATCGAAGGATTTTGTTGGATCAATCTTGATTTCGATCTCGTCTGATTCCATTTCTGACGCTCGATCAATCAACTTTTCTGACCGACGATAATCAACCTTTCAATCCGCTTCTACTCATTCCTTCGCTTTACAACTTCATCATTCCAACTAACAAACAATCTACGACTACATCAGCAGCAACAACAACAATACAAACGACGCGAACAACAACAGTAGGAGCTAACTAATAATTCCATTATCGTCGCGTACCTTGTATATATCGTGGTGCAGTCGACTGCACACAAAGACCAGCATCTGGTGCGACATCCGCTGCAGCTGCGCTGCTCCAGCCAATGCATCGCAACGCTGCGTAACCTTAGACATTGTACACTGTGTCCGGAAATAAAGGGACCCCCTAATGATAATACGAAAATAAATAGTAAATATTCGTCAATTTTCATATTTCCAAAACCGCTTTAATCCTGACATATTTGTTTAGTTCTGCAGAAACTATGATAGATCTTGTCATCCATTAATAACGTCATAACGGCGTCATTTGCATCAAAATTTAGGTATTAAGGACAGCCTATAATTCATCGAGATTATTTTCAACTTTTAAAAAAGTTATTAATAAACCGCCATAAAGTTAGTTAAAATTTCTTCTTGTATTTGAATAATATTAGACTTCAAGGTGCATTAAAAATGTTCGCTTTCGGTCTCAACATACGCTTCTAGACGCGTGCGTCGTTGGCCAATAATACCCTCAATGGCCAGTTGATCAAAATCCCCTAGCATTAACTTTGTAAGTTAAGGACGTCACTATGACGTACCTTTTTAACCAGGGCATTCATAAATTACAGGTTTGTGGATAAATATGTCAGGATTAAAAAGGCTTTGGAATTTTGAAATTCTACGAATATTTACTATTTATTTTCATATTATCCTTAGGGGGTTCCCATTTTCCCAGACACAGTGTACATGTTTATGCATGCACTGAAGCTATTCCTCATCGTATCCTACAACACATGCATATATATATGTATATGTATGATATATGGGATACAACGGTGTGCTTGCATAATGAATATATATATATATATGTATGTATACTTACGGCTACTTTAACCGTCGTCGTCCTCGTCGTCGTCGGTGGCCATAAACGCTCTGTCGTCGCTGCATTCGTTGGTCTTGCATTGAGAGGAGTTTCTTTGCGATGCTTCTCCCTCCCTCCTTTCTTCTCCTCTTCACATGCCCTCCCCTATCGCACGCCCTCTGATGTCGCCCGTGGGGGCCATGGCAGGCTCTGGTCCCCTGCGGCCTCCTCTGATCAGCTGGTGCCGTGCTGGTCAGCATCCCTGCCATGGCCCACTCTGCCATACACCGTCAAATCCTTTCGGAGTCCGTTCAGAACATTTCAAAGGATCTTCTTCTGTAGTCGTCGACTCAGCCGAGTGTCGTTAATATTTGAAAAGCCGGAAGCAGCCCCTCTTCCCTTCCCCTTCCCGTGCGACGACGTAGAGCCGAATAAACATCCATTTACCCGATGGTCTGCAATCAGGGTTTGTTGGCGCTACATAAAGCGCCTATAGCGCGTCACAGGAGCAGCGGCAGAAGTATCCACCTTTTCACTTGCATCTATTCACACAGGGTGTTCGCTCTCTGCACAGGGTGTTACGTCATTTTGGCATATCCACAGGATGTCCATGACTTCTAGTATTTGACTTCTGCACAGTGTGTCTCCGCACATCGCAATGCGCACAGGGTGTTGGGACTAAGCGGATCTTCTGGATTTCTATCTGGTTGCCATTGGTTGGACCATCAGACCTAAGCAGTGTGTAGGAAGTGTGTAGGAGGATACGTATAATCAATAAAGTACTCATTTCAAGTAGTCAAGAGTCTCGTTTCAACCCTTAGTATTGCGTACATTGTAACTGGAATAAGTAACGTGTTCGATCAGATGGCGTCTTACTGCGTTAGGTTTCAAACGACCGATTACGTCTGATTGTCTTTAAAACAAATAACAGATATCCTCACTCGTTGCAACTAATTTCTATACAGGGCGTTTCGTTGTTTGATCTGCCGATATTAAACTCAGCACAGTATGTCTCAACACTTAGCATTATTTTACCATTATACACGTACAGGGTGTCTGATTTTCTAGCCATTAACTCTTCTTACACAGGGTGTCCATTCATTAAGTCTATCTACAGGATGTCTACCATATTCCTAGGATTAGAGTCCGCACGGTGGCTGTCTTAGCGCTTTGACTTACGCTGCTACTACTTCCGTTATTAGACTTCGACATATGGTGTTCATCAGTGGGGGCGGGGTGGGGATGGTGGTGTAACGGGTGTGTCTATTTTTGGGTTCCTCGCTGAAAATGCATCTCAGCCACGAGTGGTAATCAGTGCGAACAGAATAACCGTTAGAATCAGTTAAGGCCTCCAATCAATTCCGGTTTTAGAACTTTCTAGCTGAGGAAGAGAGGGCTGAGGATTCTGACGGAAGGTCAACGTTAAGTTAACTTTACCAGTCGCATCTACATTTATAATTTCTCAGTTAAACTGATATCTAATGAGTTCGGGCGTGAATCGAAGATCAATAACAAAGCGATCCAAACGATGTGCAAATAAAACAACCATTAATATGAAAGAAAGCAATGTTTGGCGTAAGGAGGCAACTGAAATCTCAGTCTCTCTGGGTTTCATTCTCAAAAAGTCCATCTTGGTATCATCTCCCATTTCGATGACCAGACGAGAGGAACATTCAACTCCTCAAATATTACAACATTCAATGTCTTCTAAAAAAAATCAGCCACAAAAAGTTTTTTAACAGAGTCACCTGTTAATGACATCATCACATCCTACACGTACCTATAATTGTCTCTGTCTCTGTCTTTCTCTATCTCTGTCTCTGTCTGTCTGTCTGTGTCTGTCTGTCTGTCAGATAGAGAGAAGACAAGACAGAGTATGTTATTAGCGGCGTTGGCGCCAGATTGTAAGTCAGTTGATATGCATTGAGTTCATCCATCGTCTGTGTAATATTGTCAACGGAATTAGCCAAATCAGACGAAGAGCGATCGACGACAAACGGACGAAAGGACGAAAGGACGAAAGAACGAACGGACGACGAAAGGACGAATGGACGAACAGATGAACGGACGAAGGGTGAACGGACGAAAGGACGAATGGACGAAAGGACGAGCAGATGAAAGGACGAACGGACGAAACGTGCGTATAATTATCGGAGCGACAGATATGAAAGAAGAAGCACTGATCCACTGATCAACTGAACTCACTCCATCCTCTCCATAGAGATTTCCATCGACGCAGTCTTTCCTCTGTCATCGATCAAAAGACTCCACCAGCATTATTCAGAATCTGGCTGTAGTTCTTCTTCGGTTTTTAGACCTCATCAGTTATTCATAATTATTCATTTATGAGGCGCCTCTATTCCATCGCCCATCGTTCGTTCATCCTCCGTTCAGAATGGTCGCTCTTTGATTTAGACTGCAGCCGCATTTCCTCTGACTTTCACTTTCCTCGATTGCGTCTGAATTTTCAATTCAATTCAATTCAATTCGGTTTATTGTTCCAAGACAAATTTAGACACACACTGTAGACATATTATGTTCATGTTTGAGCAGCTTATGTAAAAATATTAATTCTAGTATTGTGCGAAAAAGACGGAGGCTCTTGCAATATTTTGAAAATCAGACATTTAGGACGTTTTAGCAGAGTGAATAGAGAACATATTGAGGATGTTATTATTATTATTATTATTATTATTATTATTATTATTATTATTATTATTATTATTATTATTATTATTATTATTATTATTATTATTATTATTATTATTATTATTATTATTATTATTCATTGGCATTGCCAACGGATCTGTCATCATGCTATCTGGGTCGCCGCTTGTCAGTGGATTGTAATCTTGACATAGTGCCCTGAAAAGCCACCGCATTATTATTATTATTATTATTATTATTATTATTATTATTATTATTATTATTATTATTGTTAAATTATTATTATTAAATATTATTATTATTATTACATCAGTTTTATATAGCGCCCCTTCTAAGTCTTCTACTCAGAAGCACTCCCAGCCCAACCACGGTCAAACAGAACAGTCTTAAGGCCAGAGAAGAACAGAGCAGATTGACCTATAGGTGTGAGACGCAATGCTACTGGAAGGCCATTCCAGGTCACCGGAGCAGCCAGTGAAAAAGCACGGCGCTGTCTGATAGCAGTCCTCGCACGGGGGACAAGCAACTCCGCTTGCGCAGCAGAACGCAACAAACCACTGCTTCCAACAGTGACAATGGGGCAGTAAAGTTCAATCAGGTAGAAGGGCGCCAGGCCCTCAATGCAGCGCCGTACCAGTGCAGAGACACGGTAGGCAATGCGCTGTGGGTAAGGGAGCCAATGCAGGACATCACGCATGTACCCAGAGATTCGGTCAAACCTATTGAGGCGACCCAACATTCGGGCGGCCGAGCGCATGACCCTGTCAAGGCATTTAAACCTTCAAGGCAGGGCCCATCATATATGGCGCTGCAGTAGTCTATGTTGGAGACTACAAAGGAATGGACAAGGGTAAAAGCAGCGTCTTGGAGAGGGAGCGGGATACCACCCTAAGTTGCCGAAGCTGGTAGTAACAGCTACGACGGAGTTGACTGATATGCTGGACAAAGGTAAGCTCCTGAAACAAAATTACTCCCAGGTCTCTGACCGAGGACGAGAAGGTTAGGTGAGGATACCTCAAAGCGAGGGAGCCAATATCTTTTTTTGCGAGCTGCTGGCGGGTGTCAAGCCATATGAGCTGTGTCTTGCTGGGGTTAAGTCGTAGGCGATTTGACGACATCCAAGCCTGGAGGTTCTCAATGGCTTTGCTGATTGCCCCCACAACCAAAGTCGCCTCCCTCGCCAGACAGTGGGCATATGCTTGGATGTCATCAGCATAAGATTGGTTGAGAACAGCCTCTGCCGCGAGCAGAGATCCCACGCCAGCAGTGAAGACTATGTATAGCAGAGGGCCAAGGACGGAACCCTGGGGCAGCCCAAATGGCGCAGGAACTCATGGAGACCTAGTGGAACCATAGGCCACCATAAGAGAGCGGTAGCAAGCCAGTCAAAAGCATTGCCAGAAAGTCCAAAAGAGACAGATACGCGCTTTAAGAGTATCTCATAGTCGACTGTGTCGAATGCGGCACTCACATCGAACAGCGCCAGAAGGGTGACATGAGATTTATCAATTGCCCCATAGAGATCAGATAAAAGGCGAACGAGCCGGGTTTCAGTTGAGTGGCCTTTACGGAAGTCGGATTGGTAGGTTGGCAGAAGACCATTTTTTCCCAGATATTATGTTAGTTGGGTAGCATCAAGCTTGAAGCTTCTCAATGGTGTTTGACAAAAATGAAACATTGGCTATAGGCCTAAAGTTAGTCTGCTCACTTACGTCAAGTCCCTCTACCTTCAGTACCGGAACAAGAATCGGCCTTTTCTGGGAAGCAGGGAGGACGCCTTCACATAGGGAACGGTTACAGAGTACAGTGAGGATTGGCAGAAGGGTGTCAACGAATTCCTGGAGAATGAAAGTTGGCACAGGATCGAGGTCGCAGGTTTTCGGCGTTGGCGCTACGACAGTCCTCCGCAGCTCGTCACACGTGACCGGGCTTTACGACGTTAGGAATTAGAATGCATTGAAGAGATAATAGAGAGGATGATCATAACAGAGTGTGATTAGAGGATTTAAGATATCCTAAGATATCAACTGA
>OY365808.1:427112-437112 GCA_959347315.1 Bimastos eiseni
AAATATTGTATTTCACGTTATTTATTCTCTGCTTCTTTACAGCTTTAGCATGAAAAACCATTTTCATAAATTTTCAGTTTATGGTCATGAAAATTTAAGCTTTATATTGTTCCATTGTTATTTGAAATTACTTTTCCTTATAATATGGATAATGATGTTCATAACAAAAGTATTATTAAAATGACATAAGCCACAGCCATAGTTGACGATAGTAGGCTACAGATTTACAAATAACGCCGAATTCATCTGCTAATTATGACAAAAAGAAGTTAGTGACATGAAGATCGTAAAGAAATTTGACTTTAGGGTAAAATAACTGACGATGACACTAAAATGACTGGATCTCATAGTCGATCTTCCCTTCAGCTGCTGCGCTGTTGAGTGTGTCATCTCAATGATGTTGCATGTGTGAAATATACAATGCGGAGACAACTAAACAAGTCTTGTCTATGAGAAGGCAAATCTTCCAATGATCAGTTCACGAAAACCATGTTAGAATATTTTAAAACTGGTCGATGACAATGCAAAAATCAAATCGACACCAAGCTGCTTCAAGAAGGCGATGGAGGATCAGTTAGAACTTAACACAGACATTCCTTAGAACCTACAGTTGGCTGGCAAATGTCAAGTATTTAACCAACTTCAAAATTGTGGTTTCAAAGTCAGCAGCCGTCGCTCTGTTTACAAGATTTCGTAAACATTTTAATCGGCTTCATTCAAATACACCTGATCATCTATTGTGGGTTGAATCCAGTCCATTCAGCAAGAAGGCAATGAGTTTCACTAATCAATGTAGAGATAATGTTCCAAAGCTTGCTTCATTCTGAATTAGACATTCATAGAGATCACTATCTCGAATTTGTGGAGTTGTGCACTGTGTTTCTTGACGCAATGAAAGGTTTAAGCAACCAGGAGGACCACACAGAACCAGGTGGATGGCGATACTCATAAAGTAAGATACTTTATCAACTTTGCTACGTTGATATTATAGTGTCTGGTGGATGTCATGCACTTCCGCTTTTGATTCTCTGTGGAATGACCTGATATTCTTTCACTCTCTGTTGATATACATATTTAGATGTGCACCGTCAAATCTCCAAGAGTGCAATTAGGCCTACAGCATTCAAACATAGATCACTGAAGAGATGATTCCTCTCGCTCTTTGGAACAATAATTTCCCAACTACAGTGAGACATACTTTAGCTAACAGCCATCTGGCTATCAAGACAGTCACGGACGTTCTCGAGCCTCAACATCCTTTCAGGACAAAGTTTCCACAATCAGTTTCTATCACAACAGCACTGGCTGATCATGTTTGCATTGATTCATGGTTCCTCTTTTGCAGTCTACAATTAGACCCGCGCTTTCTCACTGAGGGTGGTGCAGATTGGCCAAATTCAGCATCGTATAAACTCTCAATGATGAACGTTCAAGCACTATGCTTGTGAATGACTGTGCTGAGCGAGGGATCAAACTCAGCATTGATTTCCTAGCAACATCCAGGAGTGAAAAACATTACCAGAACGTCTTGCCAGTTGTGGAGAAGGTCTAGTGGATACAGCCAAACATTTGCAAATGCAAGAGAGTTACTGCAAAACTTATATTGATTTGACAACCAGATCGCCCGACTGTCATTGGCCATGATTAATGTTTCATTATTGAATAAACTATTACATAATAGTACATAATTTGCATGTATTATGCTGTTAAGTGTCTATATATTCTACTCTGCTGTTATTAATTGTGAATGTAGTATTATCTTAAAACAAGCACAGATTATCTGTATTGTCTACACAAGATAATGACAGAAGTTCTGATTTTTCTCACGCATACAGCCAATATTCCAAACACATTTGCAAAACAATGTTCATTGTTTTGCAAATGTGTTTTGCAAAAATTTTCATCTCGCCAGGCAAAAAGTAATTTTTTTTCTGTAGTAGATAGCAATTTACGAGTAACATCAGTAGGCCTACAAAAATGTTGGGCCAACTATATATAAGTAACTGGTAGCCATAAGGGAGGAATTCCATGCGGGGTGACACCATGAGTGACCGCACCAACACTAGTGACGCTTCTGACGTATTATTTAATTTAAATAGAATTTAAAGCGTCACGTAATTAGGGTTAGGGTTTATATCTGAATTAGCGTCGACGGAGTATACATAGGCCTATTGTGCTTCGTCTATAATTGTGCCATTGTGTTGTGTCTATTGTGCCATTGTGCTGTGTCTATTGTGCCATTGTGTTGTGTCTATTGTGCCATTGTGCTGTGTCTATTGTGCCATTGTGTTGTGTCTATTGTGCCATTGTGTTGTGTCTATTGTTCCATTGTGCTGTGTCTATTGTTCCATTGTGCATCGTCTATTGTGTTATTCATTTATTGTGCACTTGGGTCTCGTAGAGGATCATGTGCGAATAATGATGAAGAACCGGGCGATAATAGAGCGAGAGTGAGAGAGGAGGGCGATGGGCGATATTAGGGGAGGAGGGGAGACTGGAGCCGCCGACGCTTTCTCTGTCTCAGCGCATATAATGGCTGCCGACGTCGTCTCCACGGCTAATAATGTCTTGATCGATTGATTCGTTTTCTTATTCTTCCGCCGTGGGGGGGGGGGCGTAAGGGCGAGGGTGGAGCGGTAGGGGTGGGTCAGGGGAGGGGGTGCAAGTGGAGCCAATCACAGACAAATAACGACGCCATTGGGGCTCCTATTTGGCCCTCTACTTCCGTTGCCTCTGTCTGTCTACACGCGTCTGGTTCTTTGCCTGTCTGTCTGTCTTTTTTTCTGTCTGTCTACCATTTCGTCCGTCCGTCGGTCTGTCTGTATGTCTGTGATTTGCTGGGTCCTGTCCTGCTCCTGGCTAGGCATTGCCCACTAAAGCTCTCATGGGGGTGATTTTATTGGCATAAAAAGCTACAACGTTCAATCATTTGTCGAGAGTCTTATTAGAGACGATTCTGCTTATAAGGCAACTCCTCTTCCTCCTCCTTCTCCTTCTCCTCCTTCTCTTCCTCCTGCTCCTGCTCCTGTTCCTCGTCCTCGTCCTCGTCCTTCTCCTCCTCCTCCTCCTTCTCCTGCTCCTCCTCGTTCATTTCACTCAATGACTTTGCAATGCATCTAATGGCGTTGTAATTACAATCGATCTTTCAATCGATATGTAATATAATGCAATCAATTTGATTATTGATGTCAATCATGGTCGACGGTCAGTCATCGTCATTCTCGGGTCTTTGATGCATTCATTGTGCGCCATTAGCAATCGTTTTCTCCCTACACAGACTGCTCTAATAAGGGCGTTTGTTCATCATGTGCCTTTAAATGGTGCTGCTTATATTTAACTCTCGGAGTGTAATTCCTTCTTTTCAAAAGTAAGATATCTAGCTTATAGACACTGGCGTTCCGAGTTGACGGAGAGGGTCGAGTTGCCCAGGGTGGCTCTTCCAGAGGAGTTTTGTTTGAAGGGATGAAAAGAAAAAAGGGAAGAACAGGATGCAAGAAGAAAAGGAGAAAAACAAGAAAGAAAGAAGGTAGGAGAAAAGGAGAGAAGAGAAAAAGTGAGAGAACAAATAAAAGATTGCCTTGCTGCCCATCTTTAATCGCTTGTCAAAAGAAAGGAGAGAAATGTCTGGGTTAAGGAGTAGGGCGATGCTGGTAATCTTTGTCATCACACATTGTAGTTAACTTGAAACTATAGAACTACCAAGAAAGAATTTTTTCTCCTATTTTATTCCATCGAATTTCTATGGGAGAAATTCGTCCTTTCTTTGCGCGAAATTGGACACCAGCATCCATCAATGAGAAATGATTACACTATATATCGTGTCACCAAGTGCGCAATGCACAAATTCTTCATGTCAGATGACGCCCTAAGCAGAACGAGAGGACGAAGGGACAAGAGGACGAGAGGACGGAAGACAGGACGAAGGATGAGACGGAAGAGAGGACGAACTGATGAATTAAGAACACCGGATGTTTTCAGTTTTGAGTGGAAAACCTTTCGTGAGATGGCAAGAGGTTAGATTTTGGAGAGTTAGGAGGATGGATCTGATATTAGTCTTAATGATGAAAGGAGTTTGTTCCAAAGAGGCGGAACGGCAGTGACTATGGAGCGACTTGAAAATTTGAGTGATGAGGTAACGGGAGGGAGGGCGAAGCAGTGTAATTGTGGAAGAGGAACTGGTTGAACTTATGTGGGCTGTGCTGATTGGAGTGTACTGTAGGTGAGTAAGGTGACTTTGTATTCAAATCGTTCAGGTATTTTGAGCCAGTGGAGTGAGTTAAGGACAGGAGTGATATGGTGATGCTTCGGGGTTTGGGTGACATCACGGGCGAGAGCATTCTTAATGGATTGTAGGCGGTTATTCGGATGATGTCCATGTTGAGGAAAGTGTCTTTGATGTCTGTGTTGAAGAAAAGAGATTTGCAGCTGTTCAATATAGCGTGAACTGTTATAGATGAAGCGATCGTCGGTGCTGTTCCTCGCTCTGTCTTTCTCTCTGTCTTTCTCTCTGTCTTTGTATCTGTCTTTGTCTCTCTTTGTATCTGTCTCTGTTTCGATATCTCTTACTCTGTTTCTGCTACACTTTGCCAACGGTCCAATTCTTTCTCCCAATTTTCATCGATCCTCTTCCTTCCTTTCACTCCTCCTTCATGCTCTTTCTCTCTGTCTCTCTTTCTCTATCTCTCTGCCTCTCTTTCTCTATCTCTCTGTCTCTCTTTCTCTGTCTCTCTGTCTCTGTCTCTGTCTGTCTCTGTCTCTCTCTCTCTGTCTCTCTCTCTCTCTCTCTCTCTCCTTAATCCAGTCTACTTTTTATGCGCCTCATTTCATCTCCTCCTAGCTACCGTCTCGCATTTCTTTCACGTTCCTAATAATTCTCTCACTCCCCTGCTGTAATTTTCCTCTGATGCCCCGCCACCTCTTGTCCTGCTTCCAGAGTTGCCTCCAATAAACACATGCACATGTGCACGTGTTTATACTGTTTCGTTAACAGTTCTTCTCCATCCTCCTTCTATTGCTCCCATTCCTCCGAAATGTTCTCTTCTATCTCCATCTCTTCCACCTCTACATCCTCCTCTTCCTCCTTCTTTTCCTAAACTTGTTCATCACCACCTCTTCCTTCTCCTTCTCTTCCTTCTTCTATCTTCACCTCTTCTCCCTCCTCTTATTCCTCTTCCTCTAATTCTCCCTCCTCCTCCTCTTTCTTCTCTTCCTCCTATTCCTCCTCTCCCTCTTCCTTTTCCTCTTCCGTTGCCATCGAAAATCGTGATCTGGAAACCAATCTCGGTCTCTTTCATTTAAACTCAAATCAATGACCACGTGACTCTATCACGATTCCATGTTTTCATCGACAGATGACAATCACGAGGAGGAGGAGGAAGAGGAGGAGGAGGAAGAGGAGGAGGAGGAAGAGGAGGAGGAGGAAGAGGAGGAGGAGGAAGAGGAGGAGGAGGAGGAGGAGGAGGAGGAAGAGGAGGAGGAGGAAGAGGAGGAGGAGGAGGAGGAGGAGGAGGAGGAGGAAGAGGAGGAGGAGGATTGAGAGAAACAGGACCAGGAAGAAGATTAGGAAGAGGAATAGGAGAAAGAGGATGAAGAATAGGTTGAGGAAAAGAAAAGGAGTAGAAGGAGGAAAAGGAAGAAATGGAGGAGGAGTACGAACAAAAGGTAAGGGAAGATGATGAGGAAGAGAGGGAAGAAAATGAGCCGCAAAATGAAGAGTAAGAGTAAGTGGAAAAAAGAAGGATGAAGAGGATAAGAAGTGGAGGAAGATGTAGATGAGGATGGATGGGAAAAGGTGAAAAAGAAGGGTAGATGAAATAGGAGGAGCAGGAGGAGGAGAAGGAGGAGGAAGACTAGATTATCATTAGATCTTGGCCTGCTGTCCTTCTGAAGTCCAATCGACCACCATTCACTTGCACTGAAGTCCACTGCAGTAGGTGTCGAAGGCGACCAGTTAGTTGACAACCGCTGTCAAACCAGTGGGGGAAGTGGAGGAGAAGGAGGAAGAGGAGGAGGAGGAGGAAGAGGAGGAGGAGGAAGAGGAGGAGGAGGAGGAGGAAGAGGAAGAGGAGGAGGAAGAGGAGGAGGAGATTTAAAAGCGTTGTTATTGAAGTGAAGATTGGTTGCTGAGAGAGATTCCATTGTGATTATTCAGTGGATGAACAGGATATATATATATACATACATATAATATATATATATATATATTGCTCATGTACATATATATATATATGTATATATATATGTTGATGAAACGAATTGCCGAATTGGATGAGATTCGCCTGAAATGGCGCTATATGAAGTGAAGGAGGAAGCGATGATGACGTATGGCCCCTAATGGTTTCATAAGGAGAAGAAGGTCTCATGAATAAGCGAAGAGATATTTACGAACGAAGCATGTACTGTATCACTAGACGTACAAAGACAAAGACGTAGGCACATACGCAGAGAGATGTGCACACAGATGCAGGGATATGCGGGTGACCGGGTAGAGACATCGAGAAATATACGACAAGAAGAGAGAGAGAGAGAGAGAGAGAGAGAGAGAGAGAGAGAGAGAGAGAGAGACACACACTGACAGATAGACAGAGACACTGACAGGTACAGAAATAAAGAGAGAGAGAGAAAGAGAGAGAGAGAGAGAGAGAGTAAGTGAGAGAGAGACAGATACAGGGACAAAGACAGAGACACAGAGGCAGAGAGGTAGAGGTAGAAACGGATACAGCGAGAGAGAGAGAGTGAGTGGATGGTTGATAGAGTTGGACTTGAGATGATAGACTGATGTCATCATCGTCATCATTTCTAAGACCGTTCTTATAATCCTTGCTCACGATGAGTCGTTGATTGTCTCTGTTGACAATCGATCGTTAATTATAAGAAGCTGATGAGCCTTTATTACGCACGACGACCACCGATGGGAAGATTAGCACGAAGACAGACAGGAGGGGAGGGAGGAGTTGGGAGGAAGAGAGGAGGAGGAGGAGGAGGAGGCAGGAGGGAAGAGGCAGGAGTGGGGAGGAAGATGGAGGAGGTAGTGAGGAAGAGAGGAGGAAGAGGGAGGAGGAGAAAAAGGAGGAGAAGGAGGAGGAGAAGGAGGGAGGAGGAGAGGAGGAGGAGGTGCATATATAACAGGAATTGGGATTGGAAGAAGATGCGAATGAGAAAGATGGGAGTGTTTTTCCGACGACAATCATCTTAGATTGGTAAACAGAGAAGAGAGCATCGAGATAAGTGCATCATACGGACAGATAGACAGACAGCCAGACATACACACACAGACAGACTGACACACAGACAGACTGACACACAGACAGACTGACAGACAGACAGACAGTCAGACTTACCAGTCCGAAGCCGGGTAGAAAGAGATACGCAAATACATGTAGAGCGACGGCAAGGGAAATACACGTATAAACGGAGAGACAGAGAGATATGGCAGACACACAGACCCAGACACACACACACACAGAAAGAAGCGACGATTCAAAAAGGACATTCCTTTGAAAAAGGTTGTTTATTAGACAACATTGGGACATATATATATATATATACATATATATATACATATATATATATATATATACATATATATATATATACATATATATACATATATATATATATACATATATATATACATATATATATATATACATATATATATATACATATATATATATACATAAATATAAAAATGTATATATATATACACATATATATATATACATATATATATATATACATATATATATACATATATATATACATATATATATATACATATATATATATATACATATATATATATACATAAATATATAAATGTATATATATATACACATATATATACATATATATATATATATATATAAGAGAGAGAGAGAGACAGACAGACAGACAGAGGGGAGCGAGGGTGCGTGTGTGTGTGTGTCGATGATGCTGAATGTGTCTTTGGGGTGGGGTGGGGTTGGGTGGGGTAACGGTTTGCAGTGGGTCGCCCTTGCTGACCTCTTTTCCATCTACGTGACGAGGAATCGGAATGCGATGGTAAAAGGAAAGGGATCGATGAACGAACGAACGAACGATGATGATGATGATGACGATGATGATGCAATGGTCGTTGGAAGGGGATCGTCCTTAAACGACGACGTCTCAACCATTGCAACCGACAGAGAGCGATGTGTCATTGACAGAGGAAAGGGAGGAAGGGAAGTGAGGAAGGGAGGGAGGGAGGAAGGGAAGGGGACGGAAAGAGGGGAATAAGGAAGAGAGTAAGGAAGGGAAGAGAGTAAGGAAGAGAAGAGAGTAAGGAAGAGAAGAGAGTAAGGAAGAGAAGAGAGTAAGGAAGGGAAGAGAGTAAGGAAGAGAAGAGAGTAAGGAAGGGAAGAGAGTAAGGAAGAGAAGAGTGTAAGGAAGGGAAGAGAGTAAGGAAGAGAAGAGAGTAAGGAAGGGAAGAGAGTAAGGAAGAGAAGAGAGTAAGGAAGGGAAGAGAGTAAGGAAGGGAAGAGAGTAAGGAAGGGAAGAGAGTAAGGAAGGGAAGAGAGTAAGGAAGAGAAGAGAGTAAGGAAGGGAAGAGAGTAAGGAAGAGAAGAGAGTAAGGAAGAGAAGAGAGTAAGGAAGGGAAGAGAGTAAGGAAGGGAAGAGAGTAAGGAAGGGAAGAGAGGAAGGGAAGAGAGTAAGGAAGGGAAGAGAGTAAGGAAGAGAAGAGAGTAAGGAAGAGAAGAGAGTAAGGAAGGGAAGAGAGGAAGGGAAGAGAGTAAGGAAGGGAAGAGAGTAAGGAAGAGAAGAGAGTAAGGAAGAGAAGAGAATAAGGAAGGGAAGAGAGTAAGGAAGAGAAGAGAGTAAGGAAGGGAAGAGAGTAAGGAAGAGAAGAGAGTAAGGAAGAGAAGAGAGTAAGGAAGGGAAGAGAGTAAGGAAGGGAAGAGAGTAAGGAAGAGAAGAGAGTAAGGAAGGGAAGAGAGTAAGGAAGGGAAGAGAGTAAGGAAGAGAAGAGAGTAAGGAAGGGAAGAGAGTAAGGAAGGGAAAAGAGTAAGGAAGAGAAGAGAGTAAGGAAGAGAAGAGAGTAAGGAAGAGAAGAGAGTAAGGAAGAGAAGAGAGTAAGGAAGAGAAGAGAGTAAGGAAGGGAAGAGAGTAAGGAAGGGAAGAGAGTAAGGAAGAGAAGAGAGTAAGGAAGAGAAGAGAGTAAGGAAGGGACGAGAGTAAGGTAGGGAAGAGAGTAAGGAAGGGAAGAGAGTAAGGAAGGGAAGAGAGTAAGGAAGGGAAGAGAGGAAGGGAAGAGAGTAAGGAAGGGAAGAGAGTAAGGAAGAGAAGAGAGTAAGGAAGAGAAGAGAGTAAGGAAGGGAAGAGAGTAAGGAAGGGAAGAGAGTAAGGAAGGGAAGAGAGTAAGGAAGGGAAGAGAGTAAGGAAGGGAAGAGAGTAAGGAAGAGAAGAGAGTAAGGAAGAGAAGTGAGTAAGGAAGGGAAGAGAGTAAGGAAGGGAAGAGAGTAAGGAAGGGAAGAGAGTAAGGAAGGGAAGAGAGTAAGGAAGGGAAGAGAGGAAGGGAAGAGAGTAAGGAAGAGAAGAGAGTAAGGAAGGGAAGAGAGTAAGGAAGGGAAGAGAGTAAGGAAGAGAAGAGAGTAAGGAAGAGAAGAGAGTAAGGAAGGGAAGAGAGTAAGGAAGGGAAGAGAGTAAGGAAGAGAAGAGAGTAAGGAAGGGAAGAGAGTAAGGAAGGGAAGAGAGTAAGGAAGGGAAGAGAGTAAGGAAGGGAAGAGAGTAAGGAAGAGAAGAGAGTAAGGAAGAGAAGAGAGTAAGAAAGGGAAGAGAGTAAGGAAGGGAAGAGAGGAAGGGAAGAGTGTAAGGAAGGGAAGAGAGTAAGGAAGAGAAGAGAGTAAGGAAGGGAAGAGAGTAAGGAAGGGAAGAGAGTAAGGAAGGGAAGAGAGTAAGGAAGGGAAGAGAGTAAGGAAGGGAAGAGAGTAAGGAAGAGAAGAGAGTAAGGAAGGGAAGAGAGTAAGGAAGGGAAGAGAGT
>OY365808.1:442112-502112 GCA_959347315.1 Bimastos eiseni
TTTCCGCAACTCCTCAGTCTCATCATTCGACGGAAACTGGATGAGCTAAATTATATCGGACCCATCAGTGATGTCAACCATCAATCATTCGTTTTATTGATCCAAGAAAACTGAACTATTTAATTTTACAGGTTATCTGCGATTATAACCACGATTCAACGGACAGATTAAGAAAGAACCCAGATTAAATATTAGTTCTCGACAGATAAAATATTTCTCCTGTTGACTAGGCTTCCTGTCTCGTTTGGAATTGGAGGACAGGCACTTGATTGTATCCGCTCTTTTCTTGTTGGCCGTAGGATGAGGGTGGACATCGGTTCCAGTAGCTGGCCTTGGATGCCGGTGTTATTCGGCGTTCAGCAGGGTTTGGTGCTTGGCCCGCTGCTGTATATCCGGTATACAGCGGACTTGACGGACATCATCTGTTCTCGTGAAGCCAGGGTACTCCAATATGCTGATGACTCTCAGTTGTACCTATTGTGCCAACCATCTGATGCACTGGAGTGTGCGTTAAAATTCAAAGAAATCGTCGGAGAGTGTACAGGCGTGGATGAGGCTAAATCCAGAGAAAACTGAGTTCATGTGGCTGGGCACAGAGCGCGTACGGATGAAGATTGACGGTGAGCTGCTCCGTGCATCGTTCACGAATTGAAACTTCAGGTCCATGGTTCGGAACTTGGGAGTACTCAAGGACGTGGGCCTGTCATTGGAGGAGCACGTCAACGACCTCTGCAGGTCCTGCTTCTACCAGTTACGTCAGATCAGGGTCATACGGCACCAACTGTCAATAGACGCTGCTGCGACTCTGGTGCACTCATTCGTGCTCACACGACTGGATTACTGCAACGCCATCCTCGTCGGTTTGCTAAATACCGTATGCGCCAGCTGCAGTCCGTCCTAAATTGTGCCGCCAGAGTTGTTTCCAGACTTCCAAAGTTCTCGCACATCTCGGCCTATATGAAGGACACGCTACACTGGTTACCGGTGGAGGACAGAATCGTCTTCAAGATCGACCTCATGGTGAGTTCGTCGCTGGCGGGTGCTGCCCCGGATTACATGTGCGACCTGTGTATTCCAGTTGCCAGCCAGTCGGGGCGTCAGTCCCTGCGGCCTCAAAAGATGATAAGGAGTTTAGGTCGAGAAGATCTAGAAGGATATAGATCTGTTCTTATTTGGGTTTCAGTTGGTCTCTTGAAGGGGCGCTATATAAAGCTTAGTCTCCGCGATTGAACGCCTGCTATACATTATTTGAGTAACTGTAATATCGACGACTGCTAATGGAGCTAAATAAAAATAAAGAGACGATCAATAGGATATACAGATGAAGGTAATTATACATGTATAACCATGAGAACTTGTAGAACATAGAGACATAAAAATAACAATAATATAATAACAATAAAACTTAAACAATCATTCATGCGTCTGTCAATATAAATCTTTCTTTGTCTTGGTGGAGTTTTACGGTAACCTTCAGGATGAAAAATAGCAGAAAATATCTTTGTCAGGGTTTACAAAACTTGGTGTTCATAACACGCACGCACGCACGCTCACAATGGCCTAATTGTTTTCATAAAACATCAACATTTTTATTAGTATGGTAATCACAATAAGAAATAAATAGGAGCAATGCTAGTAGCAATGTCAGTGCAGCCTCGTTGAAAATAACAATTGCAGAATCCCACAACTGATCAGGAAGAGCGCCACGCAGAGAAAGACTAAACATAGGCCTAATTAGAAAGACTAAACATAGGCCTAATTACAGTACGTTTCTGCTCCACAGTCTTAGTAACTCGACGCAGTTCCGTTAACAAAAAGTAGGCCTAATACTACATAAATCAATATTTCAATTTATTGGTAGAGGTAGATGACTTGGCATACTATTATAAATTTCTTAAATCGTATCTAATAAAAGCAGCCAAAATTCATGCAAATTAATAAAATTATGAATGACAGAAATAAATAATTATAATATTGACAGTCTAATAACTAGAAGCATTTGCAGACAGCTGATTGGTCAAGCTCTGGAACGCCGTTACGACTGAAGAACGTTTGTTCTACGATGTTCTTGCGGACATACTTCGGATTCTTCAGTTCTTCTTTCTTGATGACGTCACCGAGGCGCCATCCGTGATCCCAGTAATTCGTCAACGGAAACTTGTACTTCACTTCCGGTGGCTTTTTGTAGCGCTCGAGCTGATAGAGCGCCCTGCCCTGGTCCTGTTGACTGACCCCCTCGTGGAGCACATCGCGGGTGGGTGTGTCGACGGGGTACATGGGGTTAACGAGATGAGCATCAGGGCGAGTCATGTCCATCAGTTTCACCCAGAAATCATCGCCCTGAATGATGCGCATCCGGTAATCGGCTGGCTTCAAGTCCCTGATCTTGGCGAAGACTCCCTCCGCTGGTGTTGGATATCCCTCGGTGATTCTCTTCTTGAAGACCTCGTACTGCTTCGAGTGTCGTCCAGAGGCTGCCGCGCCACTCGCTCTCATCGCCTTGACCGTCCGGAAGTACCATCGGATGCGAGCGTCCGTCTCTTTCTCGAAGTTCTCCGTCATGAAGCGCTGAGTGTGGACGAGGCAAGGGTAGTTGCGCCCAGTGGGCGGACCCCAAGCCATGCTCTTTCGACTCTGCATTGCACCCCTCTACAGGATCTACGACTTTCTCACTCAGACCACACACAACGCCTCCACCTAAGACTGCAGCGTAAAGTAAAGAAAGATAGAAAATGATTAGAATCACCGAATTACTTCAGCGGATAGAAGGAGATGAATCAAGGTAAACGCCGCACTCACTTGGGAATAATCAACTACCACTGCCATAGAGGTAAGCGTAATTAGTTATTAATGAAAAAGTCCACCTTCGTTTTAGCGTCATTAATTATTTATAAACAATAACAAGCCTATTTAATTATTTATTACCTTTTCTCATAAATATGAAGTAGAATGCGAGCCAAAAGAAAATTGAGGAGACAATTTGGAACCACACGTACTCTTTACCCCTTGTACCTAAAGGAATTTTAGTTCCATTGCCTTTTTGGTGATGGAAACGTTTTCGCGAGGTTCCCATTGAATTGCTGAATAGTAGGCCTATCCTGTTAAAGTGAGTGTGCAGAAGAATTGAAACTAATACAGAGTTTCTGGGTTTTTCGTTTTATTAAGTTTTTTACGGCTGTTCGTAATTCTGTCAACTTTAAAAACCTTTCTTTGCATTTCTGTATTATCGAGGCCCTGCATAGTAGGCCTAGGCATTGTATAGGCCTACAAGCGTGCTGTAGACCTACGAATCTAGTTTAGTTATTAAATCGTTCTTAGACAGATTAAACTCTTGTTTTATTTACATGTATATTGTTTTATGTAGTCTGCTGTTCATAATTTACAATATTAATCAAAAGGATTCTTTTATTTCGATTGAATCGTTTCACCTGACTGAGCTTACTTCAATGTAAACTATGACGATATTAGGGCCATCTTCTCTTATCTTTCTTCTCTTTCTTCTTCTACTGCCGCTTCTCATTCAGAGTCTCGTCTTTCTCTAGAAGTAAATTTGCGGGAAAACGCGAGTAAACAAATTCGATATGAAAACGCGTTGCTAAGTAACGTTAATTACGTACTGGGTCACGTGTCCTGTGTTACGGCACATGAGACTCTGATGAATCACGAAACTTTTATAGCGCTACTCGGCTAGCCTAAATGCCAGACACAATTTCTTAACGAGCGCTATTGTGCTACGACTGTTGTCAAGTCTCGCGTTGCAATATAAAATATGAGCTGAACTAGGCTCCTTCGAATGACGACAACAGGAGGAACATTGTTATGCTGATCCATCGATCCACTCTGTTGTGTCATTCAGTAAATTCCGCTCTCGTTTTCTCGCAATCCAATCCAAAACTCTAATAGGAATCAGTCTGAATCACCCACTGACCGCTCTCACTGACTGCCCAAAATGCATCGACGTGTCAACTGGACAATCTTCAAACTGTCCTTGAACTAGAAATCAACTTAATTTCAGGTAGGCCTATTTCACTGAAATTGCGAGGAGTAGATTGGAGCTCATTTCTCCAATTCAAATACGATATACTAAACGCTCCGGACATATTACTAGACTACATTCGTGTCAGAGGACTTGGGGCAACTGCTAATTAATATCTATCTATAAGCTTGCTCTCAATTGAACCTTCCTCGGCCTAATCTATAAATCAACTCAGTCAAATGTGTAATAACGTTGGCAGCTAAAATAAAGAAGAAAACAAGAGGAAGACCAAGAACAATACGTTTAGACTGGATGATGGAGAAAGGTGGATACGGAAAAATGAAAGAAGAGGCTCAACACAGGGAGGAGTGGCGTCATTGGACATATGAACCTACCTGAAGGCAGAGAACCAAAGAAGAAGCTAAAATTATTAGGCCTATAGAGACTCTGTCTGTGTGTCTGATCTTCTGGATGTTGACATCTACACGTATACCTTGTAGGCCTACAAGCCTATGCTTGGCTTGATTTGGTTACTCTGCCGGCTGATACCTTGCGGCGCAATAGAAGCTACTAATTAGTCCTAGGCTACATCTACAACAATCCACCTGTTCACGCTCTCCTCCTTTTTGTGTTTCTTTCCACTAATCCCTACTTCCCTTCCTCTTTATATCCATCCCTATATGATAGGTCCCCGGACTCCCTCCCCGAATATTTCTTCCCCATGGCCCATAATTCTAACAATTCTCTGGATTGCTCTTCTAACCTTCAACAAAACTGACATTTTTTAAATATTCATTAAAATATATAAAAATCAGATGACGTCATATGATACAGTCACGTGACGCGACTCGTATTTCCCGCCGCTGAACGATCGCCTGCTGCTGCCGGCGTGACGTTCGAATCACCGATACACGAAGCACACAAGACAGGATTCAGATTTCAAAATGGCGGTGGCAGTTCAGTCGCTTGCGAACTCTTCCACTATTAGCACTCTGGCAGTGCGAGTCTCAAGATTGGAAAAAGGAGAAGGGCAATGCTAATGATAATTGATATCACGGTGTCGTTAAATTTAAACTGCAACGTGTCACTTTGTTCTCAACAGAAAAGCCTACTGATCTCTTTGAAATTGCTAATCCACCTGAGGCTGAATCTGTCTTGTGCACTGATTTCTGGATCTTGAAACGTCATCGTTCAATCCCTCGCGTATTAGACACGGGCGGAATAGACATATCTCAAATTACTTCGTTATCAATTTATTTATTCATGAATATCGCCATGGTAACGGGACTAATATGGAATCGAAAGGAAAACAACAAAAACTGGTTCATTGACCTAGATTATGTGCGTGGCTACATCCGGGACTTTTCCCGCATAAATTGGTAATTGTGTTTGCTTTGTTAACGAAATGAAAGAACATTAATAAATAGAAATTTCCATATAAATAAATAAAATGTATTCAAAGGTTTATTTTTTTGACTGGAGTAGCATAAATTTGTATGATGTTGACTGTGATTACATACATTCAATGTTACCCTGCTAAGTACCAGGATGTAACTTTATTCCTAATATATAGTCGACCACAGACATCGACCGCAATGTATGGGAAAAGCGATCACCGATTGGCTGACACGTTGTGGCTTCATATCACTTCCATATTAGTCAGAGAACAAATTTTGGTTCTGTTGGCAATCAAATATAAAACCATTAAATCAGAAACAAAGCTCAAAGATTTGTAAGCACCATGATTAAAACAGGTCAGTTCAAAGCACCAGTTAAGTACAAATAGTCCTTCATTCATCTCTGAAGGTCAAATTTCTTTCGAATCTGACCTTGACTCAACCATAAACATCACAAATGACCTTCGCTCTGTCTGCAGGATGTCCTTCTAATTCTAGTTTGCCCAACAATCTTCACAGATTAATTAAAAGCTCAACTCAAGAGAAACACAGGAGCAGCAGTTGACAAGTGACAGCACAGTAACAGTTCAAGCTAACGCCACTGCAACCTCAAACAATTACCGGTATAAAATTAATTAGACTTTCAAAATCATACGCATTAATTGGAGAAACTGTCTATTGTTCAGATCTCATTAACAACTGGCAGTTCAGTTCCATTTCATTCCGTCCTTTCTTCAAAACATTGCATTCACGGTTCCATGTCGAGCGTTGAAATTCCGTCGAGAGGAGTCGATTCTTTACTCATTTATAAAGCGTCAATTGATGGCGCTGAGCAATTGTGAGTCGATGACTTTGTAGAAGATGGAGGGGGGGGCAGAGTTGAACCCATGTACTCTGGTGATCTCTACAACCATAGTGTCTCACCAAATGTCGTCTGCACATAGCATAGAATTCATAATTGCCCAGCATAGAGACTGATAGAGTCGAAATGAAACACAAAGACTGTGAATATTGCAAAGATAGCATCGGTCGTTAGTTCAGTTGGACGAGAGACATGTAACGTTCTCAACGACGCATTCACAGCCACAACCAGAGGCACATTGATCGTGTGACGAGAACCAGTCCATCATGTGCAATGTATGTCCTCCATGACCACAGACCAGACACATCGTCGACCATCCTAAACAAAAGTCAGTCAAAATAATTATCAACAACCTTCATCAACCTCCTCCACCCCCACACCATCCCGATCCGCTCCAAAAAGTAGCAAAGAGTAAAATGGAAGTGAATGAAATATCCTATGGGTTGCAAATGAGGTGAGAGATTATTGTCTGACCTTTGACCTTCATCCGACATAGAACGCAGATGAGAGTGAAGGAGAGAGGAGTGGACCAGCTCGCCTTCCTCTTCTTCTCAGATCCGCTTGATGACGATAAGGAGACGCGCTCAATACCTGTCCATCAACAACACCAACATCATCCACCTCACACACCTACGAACAGCGAATATGACCAGTGCCTGCGAACAAGCGAACAGCTTTTCAGAAATTTGTAGTTGTCTCACACACACACACACACACACACACACACACACACACACACACACACACACATACACACACACACACACACACACTCAAACATACGCACGCACTCACACACACACTCACACACACACACCAAATAAACGACAGACAGAAACTGAGAGACGTACAGACTAAGAAAGGAAGACGGACACTACAAAAAGAGACACATACCGAGGGTCAGACACACTAAGGACAATATTCAATTCGAAAACGAATTGGACGGCAGTATTCAATTTGAAACTGACATTTCATCGACATCAACATCATCACAATCACAATCGTCGTCGTCCTCATCATCATCATCATCATCATCATCACAAATATCAATTTCACAATCTTCATCCAATCATCATCGTCATGCATCCTCTATGCAATCTACGCATGCATTAGTTAGCCTACTTATACTTTAAATGCTTAAATTTCGATAGAACCGTAAACACCATCATTCCATACATACGACTGTCATCTAGCCCAGGCTAGAACCTCTCTCAGATGTCCCCAACAGGAGCTACATAAATAAGCATTTTACATATACAGTTATAAGCATCATAGTCATCTTACAGAAGGATGACGTCAGATCGAGTGGTTGATTGGAGAGGAAGTGGAGGAGCTCTGCTCGTTGATTCATCAGACCCCATTGAAAGAGGATACTGGCATACGCAGACTTAAACAGATCATACTGAATGCCAAGACTCACGTCCAACAGACCACTAACAAATCAAAACAAAGACCTGTTGACATCATTACTATCAATTATTATCACCATCACTCTTATCGTTATTATCGTTATAATTATATTTGCACCGAATATTGAGCCAACTATTTTTTCCTATTTTCCAAAATAGTTTTTAAAACCGAACACGAATGCTAGAAGCGTTACATAAGATATAGCAATTGATGCGCTATATAAAACTCAACGACTAACTGTGTAGTTCCGTTTTGATTCAAGCTCTCGTTTTAGCATCCGGTTTTATGCTCACGACATAATAAGTTGAACTTTGCAAAAGAGCATTGTAATAATTTCATGTGGTAGGCCCTACTGGGCATTCCAAAACTTACACTTCTGCATTAAATAATCCTTAAAACTACAAAAATCCTGAAGAATATAATTTCTTGCACTTCAAGCGTAATTAAACTCTAGCGGAAAATCAAATTGAAAAAGTTTTAAATAATCTGTAACCTTTGGTCCATCTGTAAGCTTGCATAACGTCCAATACAGACAATAACTTTCAACTGTAATGCCATGCAAAGAAATTCAGAATGGAAGGCAATATGAAGCTCAAATACTGAAAACAATGAGTTTATAATATTAAACATAATTATAATTTAAAATACACTTATGAGGCTGTAGACGTCGTTTTTTTAGACATTTGGCTCAACAGCTCTGCCACCTGGCAACTGACTGACTGACCAACCGCGTCTCATTTCGTTACAACCACACATGCATCAGAAACGCGTGGAAGACAATGAATACTGCGAATGGACTGACCCTGTTGGACTACTTTTGTCATTGGAATCACTGTCTGCACTGTTGTCCATCAGCAACATCATCAAATTGTCTGGATCGCATGCATTCGTTTCACTCGACGGATTCATTGCATCGAATGTCACCTCAGACCAACTGTTCGACCGACGCATCTTACGAACCGCTGATCACAAACACACAACAGTACCACACTCAGAACAACACTCAGAACAACACTCGGAACACAACTTAGAACAACGCTCAGAACACTTACAATAGCACTAGAACGACATCATGACAACAGTAAAGACATATAAAGTGGGCCATTAAAAAGTAATCCCCTCAGGTTTTTTGCCAATATATCGACCAAAAGTAGAGATTAGAAAAATAAAATTTTACAGGCGCAAGGCTTATTCAAATTTACTAAAATATTTGAAACAGAACAAAAGTTATATCACTTTTAATGAATCCAACCACGGTTTTTTGACCATTCAAAAAACCATTCAACGCAGGAAAAAGTTACTTCAATTCTCTCATCGTTTTTGGCTTTGATCGCGGATTGTGGTATTTCTCGAGTATAGCTCCCCACACGTGATAATCCATGGAGTGCAAGTCCGGTGAGCTTGGGGTCATTGGTCCTTCTCAATGAAACCAGGCAATTGACCTTTTGAGCCAATCCTGCGCGAGGCGAGCAGTATGCGCTGGTGCCTTGTCTTGCTGAAATATGAATCCAGCTGGCGGCAGATGCTTACAATCGGATATTAATTGTGGAAGCAGGCGACTAACGTAATTTAGGCCTACAGTTTCCACTTTAGCTGTCTCATCAACAAAATGAAGTCGACTTTTGCCACAAAAACAAACACCAGCCAACACCATAACATGTGGAGCGAATTTCTTGTGTTCAACAACCAGGTTTGAAATCGGATTTCTTGCCGCTGGTCCGAACATGATTGTTTTGGTTCCTGAGGTAGAAGTTCTTCTCATCCGTGAAGAACAAACGCTTCGTCTCACGAACATTCAGCCGGTAAAGCAGTGCTGAGAAGCGTTCAAGTCTCGGCGATGACAACGCCCAGCTGGACAACGGAAGCGATGCTTATTAACCAATTTGAACGACTGCTCGCGAAATCATGTCAAAGTGATGTCCATATACACTGATTCCCCATTTCTCTTGTCAATAATAATGATAATTCTTAAGTTTGCATTACAACAATAACTTGAGAAGTGACTTCATAAAATCGTTTTTGTCACTTTTTCCTGCGTTGAATGTTTTTTACCATCAAAAAACCGTGATTGTACTCATTAATAGTGACATAACTTTTGTGCTGTTTGATATGTTTTACCAAAATTTGGCTATTATTTTATCAAATATGAATTAGTTTCGTGCCCGTAAAATTTAATTTACTAAACTACTTTTGGCTGAAATATTAGCAAAACATCTGAGGGGGTTACTTTTTAATGGCCCACCCTGTATATCTACAACAACCGTAAAGACGAAAAATATAAGGAAACAATGAAGGCAACAGGCAATACAACTTCCAAGATAACATTGAACATGAAACCAAAAAGACAATAGTTCAAATAATAATTAAAACAGCAATTAAGATGATAATGGCTAAAACAGTACTTTTTATGTACACTGAGTGAGATAATAATTTATTTTAGACAGTGATGAAAATGATATCTGTGAGCTTAACTCTAAAGGTTCAGCCACAAGAACAGCACAGACTACAAATGACACTAAATGAACATCAAGACGTGGCAATACGCAAACAAAAGACGATATCCTTAGTTCTACAGGAGACTGCATCATTTGTGATCATACTTTCCATGTTACGAAATACTCCAGTTCCTTTCCATCTATAGTGATATTTACTATTGCTTCCTTTCCTTTGCTTATCCTCATCATCTGTGTCTGTTTGATGTTTATTTTCATATCATACCCCACTGAGATCTTAGTTAGGTGATACATGTAATTTTTGTAGCCCCTCTCAGATGACTAGCCGAGGCCGATGATAATAACGATGATGACAAAAGATTGCAAAATGCAGACTCTAATGATGATAATGGTTACTATGATTATGGTGATGAGGAGGATGAGAATGAAAGAGATGTAGACAATGATTTAATACAAATAACATAAAAAACATAATTTAAACATTTGTAGCCAAAAACACAAACAACGCAACAATAAGTCTCAAAACTAAACAATAACTTTATTGAAAATAAGGATCTCTTCAAGATTGTCACTGCATTAAAAATGATTAAGACCTTCTGTCTATATTTACTCTCAATGAAAAATAACAGCTATTTTCCAGATTGCCAAAGAACACAGAGCGGATTCATCTTTGGAATGAAATTGTTCTATACGAGGCAACATCCTAAAACCTTAGTTTGAAATCCAGATGATACCTTAAAAATATTCTTTAAAATAATGAATTTTAGTTCAAAGGGTTTAAGTCGAAAAAGATATTAGTTGAAAGTTTAAATGATCCCTTCTTAAATAGTGCACAAGTCACGCCTTGTGTGAGCGCTCAAGTATTTACAGCAGGTAGTGTAACCACCTGAAACTCTCTTAGTACCTCCCTGCTCATTACTTTAAGCTGTGCACAATCGCAACATCACTTCAAAGTATCAACAGTTTTTCACAGGAGCAAATTAGAAATTTCAGTTTATAGTTCATTTTTTTCTGATTTTAATGTATTGTCCTCTGTTTCTGAATTTTAGGATATGCTGGAAAATTCATGTGTTTTCCAGACAAATCTCAATGTTGTTAGTAAATAAATCTAGATTTTGTTCCACCCACATTTCCTCCATACTCTAAATATTCATTTATCCATTCTAATCATTCTATATAGAAATTTCATTCCATTAAAAATGCTTCTAATCTAAATATTCAATAATTTTCATCATTCGTCTATTCAATCAAATAATCAAACACCAGTCATCTAATTTTTCTAAATTGAAATTTCATTCCACTTAGATTCTCATGTTTTAATCATAGACCAATTAAAATATAAATATATCTCTAGAAATCAGGTTGCAAGATATCTATACAAAGAGAGAAAAAGGCATTCAAATGTTTACTAGACCTTCATCTACTTAATAACACAATTAGTATTTCATTAAAAGTACAAAAGAATTGAGTTAGCAATCAATATATTCAAAGCAAACCCTAAGCCACAAACACAGAATATTATTTGGTCAGCAGAACAAAAATAGCACAAAATATCATCGTATTTGAGTAAAAAATGATTTAGATATAAGAAAAACGAAAATTAAAAATTTTTCGGAATTAGTTCAACGTCTGACCAAATAATTCCTGCTTCTAAACAAACCGTGAACACAATGGAAATAATCGAGGAATTTCTACGTTAGTCTTAGTAACATCCAACTGCAATCAGCCGAAATCCGAATACAATCTTTTTATCGGAAGCATCTGTCATGCGAAAGAGAGAACGAAAGAGAAAGTATCAGTACAACTCGCCAAAGAACAATTTGTCACAGAGTTATTTAGCAAGAGGAGAATTTTCTTATAAAGACAAAATCTCTTGACAGATAGATGCAGAAATAAGAACAAGGCGACATTGCAGTTGGGATTATCCGTATGAGGCAAAATGAATCGGTGGTGAATTGTTTAGCTCAGAAATGTGCTTCAGTGAAATGTTTAGTTCAGAAATGTGCATAAGTAAATCGACTAGTTTGGAAATGTGCATAAGTGAATCGATTAGTTTGGAAATGTGCATCAGTGAATTGTTTAGTTTGGAAATGTGCATCAGTGAATTGTTTAGTTTGGAAATGTGCATCCGTGAATTGTTTAGTTTGAAAATGTGCATCAGGGAATTGTTTAGTTTGGAAATGTGCATAAGTGAATTGTTTAGTTTGGAAATGTGCATAAGTAAATCGATTAGTTTGGAAATGTGCATCAGTGAATTGTTTAGTTTGAAAATGTGCATCAGGGAATTGTTTAGTTTGGAAATGTGCATAAGTGAATTGTTTAGTTTGGAAATGTGCATAAGTAAATCGATTAGTTTGGAAATGTGCATCAGTGAATTGTTTAGTTTGAAAATGTGCATCAGGGAATTGTTTAGTTTGGAAATGTGCATAAGTAAATCGCTTAGTTTGGAAATGTGCATCAGTGAATTGTTTAGTTTGGAAATGTGCATAAGTAAATCGATTAGTTTGGAAATGTGCATCAGCGAATTGTTTAGTTTGTAAATGTGCATCAGCGAATTGTTTAGTTTGTAAATGTGCTTCAGTGAATTGCTTAGTTTGGAAATGTGCATGAGTGAATTGTTCAGTTTGGAAATGTGCATCAGTGAATTGTTTAGTTCGGAAATGTGCTTCAGTGAATTGCTTAGTTTGGAAATGTGCATCAGTGAATTGTTCAGTTTGGAAATGTGCATGAGTGAATTGTTTAGTTCGGAAATGTGCATGAGTGAATTGTTTAGTTTGGAAATGTGCATGAGTGAATTGTTAAGTGCTGAAATGGAAGCATTTAAAAGAGAATGGAGATAGAACTTTGGAAGGCATTTCTAAGCAAGTACAGAGAGGAAAAGTTGTCAACATGCAAGACGGATAGGCTGTATCTACCATATTAAAGAAACAGGAAAGAAGAGAGTATTGATGAAAAGAGAGAGAGAGAGCTGTATGAGCCTTTCAATACCTTATTGGACTAGCTACCAAGAAATGAATTCTAAGTGTCTCCTATTGAAATGGTTGAAACTTAGAAGCAAGACCGTTTTCGAACAGCTTTCTATACAACTCACTCCAAAGCAAGACGCTCACGTTGAAGAAATAACCTTTAGCAGAACTCGAAATAGACCAATAGGAGCCACTTAGAATTCATTTGTGGTGGCAAAAGGACTACATACAATGCACTACATAATATTATATAGTCATTTAGTAATGTTAACCCTTTAACGACCAGTGTGTACTAAAATGTATGGGAAAACATTAGAAACGTAATCATATGATTCAAGACCAAAACAACATAAAATCTCCTTAAATATTCTAAATTTCACACCATAAACTTATAAGAAATGAAGACAATAAGTGAGAACAAAGCCCTGAGACAATTAAGAATGGTGACACAGTTACACCTGTAGTAACAGATACCTATTGACTGCCAAATGACAGATCTTGAAAGAGTAACAAAGACACAGAATGACGAGTGCATTAAGATACTCAGAACAAAGTTACTCTTATATACTAACTTAACTAATTTTAGAAACAACAAAAGCGTTTGCAGCATCTTATGACTAGCAATGACATCATTCAAGAAGTTATCTATCAAAACTAGGCACATGCATTTTAAACACACTCCCCAGATCAGAGGAGGAGTATCGTACACATAGGGTACATACGACTCGTGAGCCACATTCTTTATCTGATGGTGGTCATCCAACGTATTGACCCAATTCTTGTCTCATAACAAACAATAACCTTAAGCCTCTTAGCAGCAAACCCGATTATATTCGTCCTTTAACAACTAGCCATTAAACGGCAAACCCGATTATAAAATCGTCGAAATTGATTAAACATACATACAGACATACATATATACACATACATATATATATACACACATGTGCATTCATGTATATGTATATACATACATGTATATATCTATATGTATATATAGGCCTACATAAATTATATACATATATATATACATATACTTATATATTTGTCTAAACATGTATACATATATATATATATATACATATGTGCATATATACATATCTACATACATATATACATATATATATATATACATACACATACATACATATACATGTATATACATATATATATGTATATGTACATGGATTTATATATACATATATACATACATATATATATATACTTACATATATACATTAATACATACACATATACATACATACATGCATATATATATATATATAATATATATATATATATTTATATATATATACATACATAGATATGCAGACATAAAATTTGCTTGCCATATAAGGGTAGGTTTTAAAAATTTTGCAGAACGCTAAAGGGGTTAAGCGAAATGAGACGATTAATCATGAAAAGCTGAGAGACAACCAGAAACTACATTGTCTCCCTTTGCCCAAACAAACCCCTTCTGTGCATCTGTATACGATGTACGGCTGATCATCACCCCAAAAGAAGACATAGGGCAGCTTACCATTAAAGACCTGGCTACCGAATCACTTTATCAGATGGGCACCCCATAAATAACAAGTAACGTCTTTTCACAGACCCCAAATGACATTCACATACCTAACTACTTACAAATTTTCTCAGAAAGACGCCACCAATGCCATACTTTAGCAAATGAAACTTTGACTTATAGAAAACTGACCACAGAAAGAGCATCTAAGAAAAATTGGTTATAACCAAATTTCATCAGGAAACTTAGTCTATCTGTGACCAGCAACGGAATCAGGTCATGATACTCACAAGACTCAAAAGAGTCACAAGACTCAAAAAACTCAAAAAAGTCAAATGACTCAAAAGAGTCAGTCTACTGAATTATGTGTAACTTGGTAACTGATGAATTCAACAGATGATCAGCCGACTTTCAAAAGTCATAGAATGTGCATCAGAGAAGTCTGAAGAGAAGTTTTACGAGAAGTCCTAAGAGAAGAGCAGATGAAGAAAGAGCCAAAAGCCCCTGCCAATTCACCCCACGGGCCAACCTTTAGCAAAGCTTGAAATGAAACAACAGAGATGAAGAGAAAGTCGACATAAAGGGTGCTAGCGGCATGTAAAGAGAGGTGGAAGGAACCAATTGCTCCTCCTACTCCTCCACTCTGCAAAAGTGCATCATCGCTTGCAATGGGATAATTTTGGCTGAATGTTGGAGGACATTATTAAAACTAAGTAGAACGTAGTGAATTCAAACAACAACAACAACAACGACCTCACTTACTATAACTCCATCCTTTCAGCGATGTATCAGTTGAATGTATCGTATGATACATGTTATACTGTCGAACAACACAAGAAAAAAGTCGGTTAAGTGGAAATGGATTTTGGTATGAGCAACACAACAGCAGTGACTGGAAAAGTCCCACGTCTGACCATCCTCTCCGCAGAAGTGGACCATCATTCTTCCCGGTTGAAACGGGGAAACCAAGAGATTTTGTGCTCAGATTGGAAAACTTCTAAGAGACTCTGAATGCAGCCTATCATGCAGGCATGCCAAAATGCCCCCTTATCTACCAAGGATAATTGAATATTCAAATTAAAGCGGGATTAATTTTACAATGGAAAAAAAAGGAACATCCAAAATTGAAATCTTTAATCATTAAATCATAAATATGTCATACCGAAATTTTGAGATGAATTAATATTGGAATTTTAACATCAGAATTTACAACTAGATGAGTAACAGAATTAAACACAATGTCCCCCCTCACACCAACTTTTTAAGAACATCAGTGCAAGTGACAGAGTCATCATGATCATCTCCCAACCTGTGCACTCATCACCTGACCTGCATTTTTACAAACAAAACCCTGAAACAAAGACTTGAATACAATGGATGGAAGCAGAGAGGCGAAGCTGAAAGCACATATTCACATCAGTCAGCTGTAACTAAAAGAAAAAATAATTAGCTGAAAAAAAAAAGAGGTTAGAATGCCGCCAAAAAGTTCTAAAAGAAATAAGTAGCATCTTTGGAAAGAATTCAACAACACCCTGAAATCTAAGAATAGTATAAAAATTGTCAAGGAAACTCACAATAGTTAGTTAACATAGTCAACCAATTCAACTGGTATCAGTCGACTGTTATTTGCTGATCAACGACCCCAAAAACCAATCAACCCAAATAAGTATTGCAGAATTTCTTTGGTTTTTGTTGGGTAATCTTTCAGTTTTTAGTAACAACAATTTTAGAGAAATAGATCCAAAAATCAAACTTTTTGAAGTTCTCACTTTATCTGTGCACAGCTTAAATAAAAGCTGTGGCACTTAAATCCAAATAAAATTATGAAAACTTTGTGTCACAAGTCAGCAAAAGTTAAGCGTTAAAGAAAGCAATGCATGAAAACTTAACATTTAATGAATAACTAAATTTTCATAATGTAGTGGTCAGACTAATAATCTTTTTTTTACACAAATGTTTCACTTGAAATAATAAAATATTGAAAGATTTCCAAACAAATCTGCTGACCAGCTTTTGAACATAGAAAATAAAGAGCCATAAGAACGAGTGACCAGTAAACGACAGAAACTCCCTGTCACCAAAGACTCCCCCGCAAAAGCACACTGCAGCATCGAGAGATAGCAACATAGTCAATCAACAGTACATTTATATAGTGCTGCCTCTCTCAATGGTCTCTCGATGAAAACGTTATCCTTGGATCGTTTCGACGTCGCGTGTGAAACGATTAGAACCCAATCGTTTAAAACCTGAAATGTGATGTCATTAATCGTCGGCTATTCATCAACGATGACGCATTGTCTCAAATCAAATCCAACTTACATGTGGCAGCGTTACTGTTGTCAGCATCAGTGTCAGATTTCAAAATATATGTAAATGGCTCAGTCTATAAAATATTAAAAATCAACCCTTTATACTAAATAGAATCAACAACAGTTAACAGTCACATCAACAGAAAAAGATCAACATAGTTCGACAAGGCTAATTCCACAAACTCGAACAGCAAAGCGAAATGTGCCCACCTTAGATTTGGATACATGGCCAGCAGGAACACTGAGAGGAGGAAGGGGGGCACAAATGACCCGGGCCCCCACCCTGAACTAAATAAATAAGGGGCCCCCACCTCGAACTAAATAAATAAGGGGCCCCCACCTCGAACTAAATAAATAAGGGGCCCCACCTCGAACTAAATAAATAAGGGGCCCCCACCCTTTGATTATTTGTAAACTTTTTCTGGAAATTTTTAACAAATTTATTAACAAATAACATTTGGTTTTATTAACCATATTTCTACTTTAATATTCTCAATTAGTTCATCAAGGGGCCATTCTGGCCTTTTTGATTGCAAAAAAATTAATAGCTGAATCAAAATTTAAAGTTTTTGCCAACTTCACTTTAATGGTCAATGTTGCCAATCCATTGACTCTGTTTTTGACACATTGTAGCCTGCTGTAACTAGTTTTTGACTCGTTTTAACACACTGAATGTTCTTTCTGCACTTGCACCAGAAGCTGGAAGACAAAAGAAATCCTCATGGCAACAATTAAATCGGGGAAGAGATTCTGAAGCGAAATTTCATGCAGCTTATTCAACAACTGAAAAAGTTGAATAATCTTTGAACCAATATTTTTTTTATAAATTCGTTTTAATGAGTCAACCTTGTCTATTAAATCCTTGCAAATGTCAGCAGAATAACTTTCACAAAAGTTTTCACAAATGACTCTGCAGCAGAGATGTATTCAAGACTTGAAACTTCAAGACCAAGATGAGACCGAGACAGTGAGGTACCAAGACCGAGACCGAGACACTAGGTTCAAGACAGTAAAAGACAAGTGATCCTATATAAAATGATGTAAAATACTAATTTATCAGTTTTCGGAAATAAGGTTCATTTGTAATTTCAATTTGAAACTTATAATGTATACAGTACCAATTCCTAAGAAAAGTTTTTACATTGCCGCGTTTTATCTTTATCGATATCTCTTCATTGGCCTATCTTCTGAATAGTATAAATAAAGCCTTAAGACAGTTGACGCAAAACTATCAAGACCGCTTGTTCGAGACAGAACAAGACTGTCACTTCAAGACAGTTTCTAAAAATTTGAGACACTACCTCGAGACCGAGACAGCAGGCTTCCGAGACCGAGACACTAAAAAACTGTCTCGAGATGTCTTGAGACCGAGACACTGTCTTGAGACCATACAACTCTGCCCTGCAGTCCTAATCTTCTTGGAGAAACTTCCAAAAAAATCAAATTTGTTGCAAAGACTTGACACTGCAACAAAACGTTATTTAAGTCCAGTAACTATGGAATAAAAAATCGGATACAATATTCCATCTCTGAACTCATCCCTTGAACACTTTACAAGTAAAACTGTTTTGACAATTGCAGTTTGTAGATGTTTGTAGGCTTTAATTTTTTCAGTTAGCTTTTTTTCTTAAAATTAGAAATTACAATCAAAAATTATAAAAATATTTCTTTTCATTATCATTCAGTCTGACTGAGAGTGAGGAATGATGATGAATCGATGAAAATTTGATAAGTGAATGATGCATCATGTATGATGTAAGTTTAGTTCTTGTAATTTTGCAACATTTTCTAGTAGGCCTACATTGTATTACAGTATACTGTCAATCAGTCTTTCATTCATACTCAAAAATATAAGTTGTACCAGGCCCCCACTTCTCTCTCGACAGGCCTGATGGCCAGCATTAATGCCGACATGACTCACAAAGGCGCCTCTAAGTTTTAGACCTTAAAACTTGAGTATTCAGTTCACAGTCCCTGAAATTGGCCTACAATACACCTGACTGCCAGGATTCATTGATTTGTCATGGCTAATTCAATGAATATTTCCTAAAACTTCAACTCTTCCATACATGTACAAATGTCAAACTGTCCGTCTACTCTTGCCATTTAGGAAACATACTTAGCTCTGCATAAGACATATATCTTGAAATACACTATGGCAAATATTGCAAAAATAAATTGCACACATTTGGTTCTAGTTTCAGTCCCTCCTTCTGGAACTCTCTACAACTCTGCTACAGAGAGAGAGAGAGACAGAGAGACTGTTTCACTTTAAACTTAACCCAAACTAAACTTAACTTAAAAATAGCCTCTTCCGGTCAACCCATAGCATGCCATTTATTTTTGCCAACCCATCAATGCATAATTCTCAACTTTGAAGGAAAGGCATTTCATAAAATTACAGACTCTGTAATTGTAAGTTGCATTATTAGATTAGGAGAATTAAACAACTGATAATTCAATTGTGACTGTATATTTCTAGATAATCACCACCTGAAGAGACAAACAGATGATATATTTCAATTGTGTTAACTCTTAAGGCTTCTCCTCTGGCAGCCTGTGGGGAGGGAGGTAGGACCACTTGCTGAGTTCCTAACGACCAACAAATACATTCACTCACATGATGAGTAGCAAATTCAGACAACCTTTCATTCACCTCAATCATCAGACAATAAATGCACTGATCAAGTCATTCAATGCAAACCGAAAAACATCATAAAATAAAAGAGATTTTAAAAAAGACGTATCATCTAACAGAACAATCACAAATTGGTCTAATTTCAATCAGCTTTCTTTAAGAGATTAAACACAATAAGACTGAACTCACTCACTCTTCCTCCGTAAGAATAAACAACCAAACAACATGGGACCAACTTGAATGCAAAATACAACAGAAGCCCAACGGAATAATTCTAATAAAAAGCATCTATCACATAAATGTCTAAAGCAAACGACATCGACCAATACGATACCAAAGTCAAACCGTAATAATATGTCCAGAAGGTAAACTAGAATTTGAGACATAGAGTCTGCTGTTCTTTCTCATAAAACAATTCTGTAGTGTTTAATGACCTATGGCTCCCAATGGTAGTCAATGGCTGTCAAAGAGCACTACGACAAACCTTAATGTTCAGACATAAAACGTCATGTAGGTCATAGGGGTCACATACCAGTGACCTTTGACTTGGAGGAGTCACAGAATCAAAAGACCTCATCATCCTGATCAATCACCCTTGAAACTCATCAGCACCATTTCATGTTTCGATACAAACTATTCAAAAGCAGCAATACGTACGTTGGTGGTAGGTGTGTTGGATGATGGCTGCTGCTTTTGAGTGGCAGGGACCGGAGTGGATGCTGCAGTTATGGAAGATGGAGTCAACGGTTTTGAAGGAGAGACCGACCCAAACACACAACACAACATCCCCAACGTCTGAATATCACGAATTGAACTGTAGTAGTCGAACCTAAAATGACACGTTCAAACAAAGTCTTAACAAAACACATTCACACAGTACAAAACTATGAATGAACCAAGACTTGGCTTCAATACATAACTCGACTGAGTATTGTAGGACCCAGAATTATTCAAACAAACAAAGTTGATTGTACAATCATATCCGAGTCGGGTAACAAAAGTCGGCTTGTAACTAAATTTTAGTCCGACTATTTTCTGTTTTGAAAATGAAATAATCATCGTAATACTCGGTAGGAATTGACACCTGTTCATCACTACTAATAATAACCAAGAAAACACTTTTAATGTAAACAGTCATATCCGAAATTGCACCTCTGACGAATATTCCTCAACTGCTGCTATATAAATGAGTCCTTACAATAACAGTTCATCAAGGAATTAAGCAAGTAAGTAGCCTTCATCTGCATCTGTACAGATGAATGTACCAACCAGAACTTGATGAGTCGTTGGCCGAACGGATGGAGCGACCATGGAGTAGAATGAATGCCAAACACACTCGACCTCATCGCATAAGCGACTTGAATTCCAGCCAATGACCAAACCTAACCAGAATAATGGAGAAATTACTATGAGTCATTATAATTGTAATTAATAAGAGCCTTCTCAACGGCGACTCTTACGCTGTGCTAAGCAGTTCCAATTGCTATTGTATTATGCAGGGACGGCGATCCTGGAAGGGTCGAGGGAGACAAGTCAACCCACCTTTTACAGAGTGGGGACATGTTATATGTTTCTCCCCCCCCACATTTCTAATCCCTCTCATCAGGTGACCCCCCACCTCTCAAACGAGATCACTGTCTCTGGTATTATGCCTGTGTAGTTAAGAAGATCTCTAGGAAATATGAAAGGAATTAAAAGTAATACTAGGAACAACGTTCAGGAACTGAAGAACGAATTAAACAATTGTCTTTTGTGAAGCATATTTTGTCATTGACTCATTCCTGCTATTAATTCTTGCGCCAATTGCGGGTCGTATCTCACTCTCTCTCCTCAACTCCTGCAGTCACATTGGTTCATGCCTTGATCGTAAATCAATTAGATTAATTACTGCTCATCTCTCTTCTGTGGGCTCCCGCAGGTCCGATTGCAACCCTTGGAGGGGTCGGTGGTGTTCCTAAATTTGGCAAGCAACATATTTACGTACATGCGGGACGTCCTTCACTGGCTTCCAGATCAGCAGTGCATTCAATATAGGATCTCCTCTATTGTCTGGCACTGTGTCTTGGGCAATGCGCCCGTTTATTCACCTTAACATCGGCTTGCTATGGCTGCCGATCTCTTCGCCTCTGAATAGTTATCTTGAAGAGGAGCTATATAAATTGCATTGATTTATTGATTGAATGATTGATAAAAACATAATCCAGTTTTTATTTAAACATCATCAAGATGCTGTCTACTCTGCCATTCTCACCTGAACAAGATCTTTGCGATCTGCTGCTGCAGCCACCTGTGCGTTCCTACGACACATTGACACCGGATCTTTCGGGTCAAATCTACAAAAGGACGTCTTGTAAAAATTCCAGCACCTGTAATTTGACATCACCCTTCTTACAATTAGTTCAAAAGTGCACACACGCCTCGACGATGCAATTGCAGAGCAATTGTGTGCAAAGGATTTGCTCAAGGTCCCTACAGAGACTCCTCGGACGAGGGTAGGGATGAACTGAGACTGAATTTCTTCCAGAGTCCAAGTACCAAGTATACAAGTTGAATTTTTCCGAGTCCGAGTTTCACATATTTAAAAAAGTCTCATTCTTTTGATGTTTAGAATGGCAGTTTGCACAACTTTAATGAATAATTTAGTTTTGCTTTAGTAAACACTAGGAAGCATTATCTTGAAACAGTAGCAGTATTTGTGATTTTAGTTAGACCGATTGTCGTTTTGTGTATACAAATAACTGTATTTTGTACTTTCAGTTATGTCGATTGTCGTTCTGTAAATAAAAAAATAAGATTTTCGTTTTCAAAACAGATAATCGGAAAGATTAATAATTGGACCCATTGTTTGTCCGAGTCCGAGTAATGCGGAGTACCAAGAAAATTTGACTGAGCCAAGTTCCGAACCGAGTTTTGGTTCATCCCTAGACAAGGTTCAAACTTGCACTCTCAGCATCACAGGTTAACCACTCTTAACCAATCTGTCACCATGCCTCATGACTTTATTACAGCTGTTGAATTTAACTGACGGCAGCCATTAAATATGTCATTACATCACATGTCTAATTTAACCAATGTGAAAGCACTACTAATCAACCTCAAGCCTTCAACAGGCAACAGATATCAACATATTGAACAAATGATTAAGACGTAATTAATAACCAACACATAGTTTTCTGCAAGAAGTCTCTGAATCGGCAGAAGACACGACAGATCGTAGACAATGACAGGACCAACGGGATTCTTTTTTGTAGTAGACGACGATCGACTCAACACCGGTTTCTGATCTCTCATTCGCGGTTTACTCTTCGATTTCTGTGGCCTCTGTTGTTCATAGAAAACACTTGAGAGATGAGAAGGAGAAGGACTCAGCCAAACCACACATGACATGTGTTCATCATATGATCACAAGTCATAGCATGAACAGATGATAACAAGTTATTACAAAAGTCGAATTCAATTGTCAGCAACCATTTAAGTCTCCCATCACGTCCTACATCTAATTTACCCAATGCTGCCACCTAGTGAATGGAAAGATCAGTCAACCTGACTGGGTAGCAGGAATCACATCCTATGGTTCTCAACTCACAGACGTGCTGCATAACGCTCCTATGAACTCAACCTCTGATAGTGCCAATCCCAAACCTGAACAAAAGAGGAGGGTGACATCAATTGCATTCTAAAGCTGTTGTTAAACACTGGAGCTTGTAATACTATACTAGAAAAGAATTGCACTTAATAGGAATGAGAACCTGATCCTGGAGTTTGTAATACTGTGAGACAGAAGGAACGTTGCTGTCCAGTGGAAGACTCCTTGCTGCTCCTCCTACCATGAAACTTCGCATCATATTCCCAGCTGATGGGACTCGATTTGGTTGAGTCATTTCGATCAGAGCCGACATCGCCCTAAAAAGAAAGCAGAAAAACAAAGCTCTCTCAACCAATCTGTACGAAGACCACTGAAGCCGCATCAAAAATAGTCGGATATCTCTGCTGAGAAGCAGGATTTCAAATATTCCAGCACAAAAAACTATAAATCTAAGCATCATTTTACAAGTCCACACATGCTGTCTCATTCTCTGGCACGACTATCTATGTTCATGAGTGCTGTCAGGTCAGAAGGGTTGTCCAGAGATGCCAAGTGTAGTTGCAAATCTGGTTAAACGAGAGATCAGAGTTGGGAGGAGGAAAAGGAAGAGGACAAAAACGCTTGGAAGGTGGATGATTGCATGAATTAGGGTAATCAGATGATTGGATGGATCAGGGTAGGAATTCTTAATGAGGGGGCATCCCTTGGCTTCATCATGTGACCCAGTTTTAGAGGAAACAATTCCGAAATGGTGAGTTCACTGACCTTGGTGTTATACCTGATTCAGACTGTTTGCGTTTGTGAGGCTCTGAGACAGCGATATTTGTTGACGGAGCGTCAAGAAACATACGTCGAGTAAAGCAGACAAGGAAACCTAAACAATGAGAAATGATTGAAAAGTATCCATCATGAGAGATAACATCACTTACAATATGGTCACAAACTCCAGTTGATGGATGGATGCAGTGGAGCATCATTTCTAAAAGACCTTTCAAGAAACTCACAAGGACAATGAATGGTAATTGAACAGGTCTGCTATATAAGATGATATATCAAAACACAGTTTAGACCGATCAATCAGACCAACATAGCGATATAAGTTCAAAGTTCATGAAAGTAGAGAGAGTCAGCAAGAGACAAAGAAGAACGAACCTGGACCACAGAATCTGGCTCCAGATATCCGAGGAAATGGAACGTTTTCGTCTTTCAGTTTCTCTGTGGAGTAATGCGCCCAGATTTCTTGCATCGGTAGGTAAGAGGGATCCACGTCAGGACTTGTCCGATACTCTTGCTATCGTCAAAACACGTGCACAGAAACAATCACCAGAATAACAATAACAGTGATCCAGAATCATATAACAAATAGAAGATTTCAAATCAACTCATTATAATATAAACTCTTGGATTTGTGATCTAAGCATTTCTACCTCATGCAGAAATATAATAAATGTGATCCATTCACCTATGATAAATAAATGCCATAACGTGATGTGCAACATTTCATTCTGTTTGTTTAAGAAGTCTAAAGTTTGTATTCGATTGTTTTCGGTTAAAGAGAAGACAAGATGCAAGAGATAAATGAAGCATGAGTTGTTGTTGCTTTTGGCTTTGCTTTTAGATTACCAGTTGGAAAATGAGGAGATATCTTTTTTGATTAAGCAGTCATTTCAAATCCTCTTTGCAAGAAGAAATGTTTTGTTGAGCGATGATAAATCACCAGTTGACCTTTTCTTAGTTTTAGAGTAACACTTAGAAATGTAAAGTTTAAGATGATATGTTCATTTAGCCCTTCTGAAATCTCAGACAATATTAGACAAATTGTTCTTCTGGAAACACGAGTTTCCCGCACGAAATCTTACGAACATTTTCCAAAAGAACATAGAAAAAGACTCCAAAAGAGCTGAATTATAAATGAGATAATAAATAACTGATGAGAAATGAATGAAATAAAGAGAAGAGTTTTAATACATACGATGATCGCATCTAAACTGTTGACAAGTTTCCAGAGACAAGGCTCAATGCAACGTCGACTGTAGTGAACATGTTGCAACGCAGTACTCTGCAGATCCTACAAATTTAACATAAACACATGTGAACATGTTGCGACACAATACTCTGAAGATCCTACACAATTAGCAGCATAGGTAGACATCTTTCACACGCACACAAATCAGTTCTCTAATCGTGTCAATGTCAAATTCAGATGGCACAAGCAACGACACCAGGCCATAATCAGGTCATCAGTCGCAATATGAGTTGCAACATGAAGACAGAATAGATTACAATCAAGAGTCTTCGATCGTAATTAACAAATACAAAAGTGCAGAGAGAGAGAGAGAGAAATATATATCTATATATATACACACATATATACATACATATATATATATATATACATATATATAGATATATATGTATGTACATATATATAGATATATATGTATGTACATATATATATATATATATATATCTATATATAGATATATATGTATATACATATATATATATAGATATATATAGATAGATATAGATAGATATATATAGATAGATATAGATAGATATATATATATATATATAGATATATATATATATAGAGAGAGAGAGAATGTCGGGTGTACCTCAATGAGCCTCTGTTGGAGAGATCGTTCGAGGGTCGTCTCCTCGGAGAGGTGGAACTCGGGAGCCACTTTGTTTGGGTAGGACGTGGGAAAAGACATGGTGAGATGCACTTGATGAACCCCTTTAACAACATCCACTGTCAACTTCTGGGTCTCACTACTCATCTGAGTGAAAGAGAGAGAAAGTAAAAAAACACGGCCAATGCAACAACATTTCAAATCTACTGGTATCATCGAATCTTCTGTTAATATCATCTGCATCTGTACATTAAGATCTTACGAACTCAGGCAAATCTAAGATAATCCATAGATAAGATAATAATATATGTATATTATCTGCATATATTATTATGTATGTATTATCTAATCAAGTATGTCTATACATGTATCTAAATACTTGTTATGTATCTATATACATATATACAGAAACTTGTGTTGATGACGATAGAAGAATACGTAATGTAACTGTATCTGTATAAGACTGGAAGAAACACGACCTGTTTGGCAGTTAGAAGACACCAAAGGCATATCATAACATAATATTCAAATCTATTTCTTCCTAAGCCAAGAGGCAGTATGATATCTGGAATGTTCTTACATAACAATAAACAGATATCATCATAATAATAATAATAGTATTCACGTCATTTCAAAGTGTGTTCTCCATTACCCCAATGCCTCATGACAACAAAACCAAACTGACAGCAGAGACCAGCCATGACCGACCACGACCGAGTGAGTCTGGCCATGCAGTGATTTCGACTGACCTCAGTGATCGTTAGGTCTGGGATGGCAAAGTTGAGCAAAGCAAATTCCTGTATCAATGTTCTCGCGTTCTCCACGGAAAGTCCATCCGATCGAACCGTGATCGGTCCATTTCCTGCTCTCTTGCGTCGTCTCAGGCTGCTGCTGCCGCTTGACGTCTTGTCGTTGATCGCAGACTGGACGACCTCATTGGAGTCAATTGCATCGGCGAGCTCTCGATCGGGAGTTGACTCACAGGAGTTGGAGGCCATGAACGAACCGTAATGACCATTACCACAACGCTAGACAGCAGAAGACAGGAATAGTAGCAGATGCAGTTTAACAACATACACAGTCCTAGACAATAAAAAATAACATGCATACATACATACCATGCTTCAACATGTGATACATATATACACATGTATGGGCCATGGTGGTCCTTTGGATAAACCATCCTCCTTGTATCACAGAAGGTGTGGGCTACATCCTCCACCTCCTCCCAGGCGTCTCCTGTGTAAGGAGGGGCCACGAGCAAGTCTGACGCTTGCTCAACCTATAACACTGCACAATAAACACACAGCATTCACACACATAAAAAACTGACCCATTAAAATAATTTAGTCTTAGACAAGATAAGAATTCTCTTGTATCCTACAAACTTAAACTGAATGTGACAATCGCTTTGAAAGGCGGTCGATGAGTCTGACTCACCTGTCTGATGAAGTTGTCTATTTTGTAGAGTCTGAGCGACTGCTCGTTGGACCATGAGAGCAACTGGTAATCTAAAAGAAAAGCCAAAAGCAACGATATAGCCAAAAGCAACAACAACTCATGCTTCAATTATCTCTTGCATCTCGTCTTTTCTTCAACCGAAAACAATCGAAGACTTCTTAAACAAACACTTGAAGGGGCGCTATATAAATGTACGATTACATTACAGATGTCATGAGGTCCAAAATGTCATGAGGTCCGAAATGTCATGTGGTCCGAAATGTCAAGACCAGGTCCTGAGAAAGCAATTAGCTTTGAGAAGCAGCTGTCTGACCTGAGTCAATTAATCTCCAGCAGAAGTCAATGATGCTTCCGTCTCCTCCTCCGTGAGGTCCAAACGTACAGAGCGGTTGACGACGATAAGGATGTTGGAGGAGTTTGTTGATGGTCCAGAGACAGAGAGACCCTCCCGCCTGAGGCACGTAGCTTGTCACAACTCCATTACCAAATGGCTTCAAACAAACACACACTTCAATAAAGAAATCCCAAAGGAGTTCAATCAAGAAAATTCAAAGGACTTCAATCAAGAAAACCCAAAACACAAATGACATCAATCAAGAACACATAAAAACCCAAAGGGCTTCAATCATCAAAATCCAAAAGACTTCAATCAAGAAAACCCTAAAACCCAAAGAGCTACATGTGATACGCAATAATATACCATTGAAATATCAGAAAAATTGTGCTTTTTATTCAACAAACTATTTCTGCACTTCCAAATTGTAGTTCAAACACAAATTGCAGCAAATCAAAGACAAAATGAGGAATGACAAACAAAATAATAATTATAAATAATCATTCCCTCATCTCCTCATCTCAATAATCGTTGTAGAGCTTCTCAGATTGTGGAAGTTTTTCCAAAGAAGAGAGTCAGCTTACCATGTACTTGATTTTCCAGAAAGGAGTACTTGATGGAATCTGATCTTCCTCCGGTCTCTGACTTGTAATATCCCAGAACTAAAACAACCGTTGAAAATAATTGTATTGAACACTCTTCACAAAATCAACTCTCAACAACAAAAAAAGTCTCGAGTAGAAGAAATGCGCAACAACTGAGAATCAAAATCAGATTTACAAATAGTAAGAAGAGAAAGATGCATAACATGAGAAAAATTAAATCTCCATTGCATAAGAATTAAATCTCCATTGCATAAGAATTAAATCTCCATTGCATAAGAATTAAATCTCCATTGCATAAGAATTAAATCTCCATTGCATAAGAATTAAATCTCCATTGCATAAGAATTAAATCTCCATTGCATAAGAATTAAATCTCCATTGCATAAAAGTTAAATCTCCATTGCAGAAAAAGAATAGGTCACTGCTGCATCTCATAATCCTTGGGGCTGTCATGCTGAGACCGCTTCTGAATAGTTAGTACTGTAAGAAGCGCTATATAAATAACCAGATAGGATAATCACAATTATAATCCATATTATAATTAGAAACAAACGTTCTTAATCGGCCAAATAGTCGAATGCCAGTATTTGTTACATATCTATTGTCATTTTTTTTGGTCAATGATTCTGATTGGACAGAGACCAAGTGACCTCCTGACCTTGACAAACCCATCCTCGCTACAAGTGGCCACCTGGCGATCGCTGAAGGGCGACCAGTCGAGACCAGACACCTTGTGTTCGTGTGCTGAGATGTAGTGAACTGGTGTGTTGCATTTCTATAACACATCACAAGCAAGTAAGTATGTGTGGATAGATAGAGATAAATAATATGGCACATTGCAATCATTAAGTAAAAGGTAAGTAAGTAAAGAATATTCTTTATTAGACTACCAGCAAATGCACAATAGGTGACAACAGGTATAAATAAGAGCATCATGTTAAACAAAGTCATATAACGTTGACATAATAAAAGATCTCTTGGTAAAGGCATCAACTCCAGGTGGGATGAGGTTGTGTGTCCTGGATTGTACATAGTGTATGGGGTGATGACCTTAGAGGGGAGGGAGAAGGATGAGACATGGGTCCAAGTGGACTGAGCAGAAAAGGCAATTTTCTTAGGAGACCATTAGGGCAATCGCGCTCTTCTACATTGGCGAAAATAATTCAGAAGTTAGTGCGCAGTGCTAATATGAGAAGAAATGTCACCAGAACAAACAAGACAGACAGAGAGGTGGACTGACAGACAGACAAGAGAGAGAGAGAGAGAGACAGAGAGAGAGAGACAGAGACACAGAGAGAGAGAGAGACAGAGAGAGAGAGAGAGACAGAGAGAGAGACAAAGAGAGAGACAGACAGAGAGAGAGAGAGAGACAGACAGAGAGACAGAGAGAGAGGTGTACTGACCCTTAAATCCCAGATCTTCATGTCTCCTTCGTGTGTAGTTGCAAGAATCGATTCACACAGATGATTCCATTTAACCTGAGATGGAGAAACTAAAAGACACAAGATGAACAGATGACACGCACACACACGCATCTAATGAACCTCGCCATGACAACGTCAATTCCTGTCATAAGTAACCATGGTAACAGAGGAAAACGAAGGTTGAAGGTAACCATGGCAAAATAATAAATGAGTAAGTGAAGAGAAAGAAAGATCTCCATAAATTAAAAAAATCCATAACAAAAGAAATGAAATGAGTTAATCTTACTAACCAACTGACTGTAAAGTTGTTGTGGGTCTCCTGACGTCCCTGAAAAGAAAAAATAGAAACCTAACTTAGAAAGACATTATAAATGAGAAACGTATACCTACTGTCCTCATGGTTTATGACTCAATGTCTTACGGCCTTTGTCCTGAAAAGGGATTCGTAATCAGTGAGCAGAGTACAATCAAACAAATATAAATTCATAAAACAACAAACTAAGACTCCATCCAACCTATACATCAGCTTATGCCAAATAACAAATATGTAGTCAACATATGCCAATAATTATGTTGACCTGTTGGCAGGTACTTGCACACGCATTATGTTGACTGACAATGCCGACCTTTCCCACTTCTCCTGCTTCCAGCTGAGATGGTTCAGAGCATCAAGACGTTCTGTCTCCTCTTCCACCTTTACTCCTACCGCTTGTGCCTCCATTTCCTCCCAAATGGACTACTGCAACTCCCTTTCACTGGTCATCCTTAAGTTCATCTTTCAGCTCTTCAATCTGTGTTGAATGCCCGAATTATATATCACCGAGCTTCTTGCATATTTCTTCCAATATGTCTGACCACCTACATTGGCTACACCGCTTGGCTTGCATTCAATTAAAGGTCCTTGTACTCATCTACCGATTCTTTTCCAGGTGAGCCCCTAAATACCTCTGAGCTCCCATCTGTCTCCCGACCTCAGCCGCATCACTTTAATCCCTTGGAATATCATTCCAAAGCAGAGAGCTACAGACGCACAGGCATAGTGTTGAGCATACGCAGGCCAAGTGCAAAGCGACAACTACAGATGCAGTTGTTGCTATTGAAGATGTTCTGGTAACATTACCTGACATCCCACAGACAGGTGTTGGTATCCGTTGAACAGGTGGCTGCCAAATTGGCATCTATTGGCGACCAATCAAAATCACTGAAAAGCAACACACACATACATACAGACATCTCATCATTGAATCATATATTATTATTATTAATAATTATAACTTACTATTAATATTATTATTATTATTGTGTTGTATCTTCAAAAAGCCAAGAAACTCATCAACATACAAATTAAGTTCACTGCTTTCAGTTAACATATCTGATGAATCTGACAATTGTTATTATAATTAATATTATTATTATTATTATTAATAGTATTATTATTAATATTGTTTCCTAGTTGAACACTTGAAACTGCATAAGAGGCAAAGAACCAGAAGAAGCTCTACAAAGTAATCATTAATCATAGTAATAGCAGTAATTATTAAATAATAATCAATAAATAATAATAATCATTAGTTACAATAACAACAATAATGATAATTATTATAAACAAATGTCTTACAGTGAAAACAGATTTTATCAATCCAGTCAGCTAGGTTTCGACATCTAAAGGATCAATCAATGTTGACTTGTAAGTCAACTCACAAACTATGTCAACTCTCCAAATGTTGGATTTAGGTCAGGTCAAATTGAGACAGGTAAGAGAGAAACCAGAAGAATGACAGGCGATGGCAGAAAGAGAAAGTCAGAACAGACAGCGTGTTACAAGTCTTGAAGTGAATGAAAACAGTCCAAGATGTGGAAAGATCATTGGAAAGATCATTGGACTCACTTGATTTGTAGCGTGTGACCTTTAAGTGTTGCCTTGTGACAGCCAGAGCTCATTGGTGCATCCCACGACCATAGTTCGACAAACTGACTGTTCTGCAAAACCAAAATCAATGAAAAGCTTAAAATTAAAGAAATTCCATTAAAAACAGCATATTTGTTTCCATTTCACGTATCAACAATCTATTAAAGTAAGTCGAAGCTAACAACTGCTATGGGGCTGCGATCACAGCTGAGATTTCAAACCATGCTTTAAGCATTTACACTGAGGAGGAGTTTCTTTTGTGCTCTTGGGTCAGACATATTGTTTAGAAATCCAAGCCATTCCTATCATCCAGAGTGTTGCACTGGTCAGTCAATCACAGAAAGTCCCAATTGCTGTCTGTGTAAAATCTATCTCAGCAGCAGTTGCCTTGTAACACGAAAAGAACTGGTTGCATCCTCCTCCCATCAGGCAATTACTGTGTTGGGGCCACAAGAGAGACACAGTTTTGTCCGTACACTCCTGAAGATTTGAAGGATAGCAATCTCTACATATATAAAGAAGAGATTCTGTGCCGTCTGTCTGTCCGTCCGTCCGGCTCTGCATCTCCAGAGTCCTAGAGCTATAGACTTGAAACATTCACATCGGGGAAGACCTGGGACATGCAGTCGAGGGAGGGGTTGGTGATATTTATAAACCTTGTTACACTTCTAAGAAATACACCAAGTGCTTTTTTAAGTCCATCCGTGAGAAGTCGTACAGAATGAAGCGCCAAAACCAATGTTGCATTGAAATAGATCACATATTGAAGCCGGCGAAAATTTAGGTGCCACGGTTACACCAGAATTCAGACAACATTACACCACAAGAATACTAATCCAATCTGAACCACGAACACAGCATAAAGATCTTTACCCTTTTAACACCATGTAAACACAAGTGGTATAAACATATCCTTACCGCAACGAGGAAGATGTGAGAGTAGAACGGATGGGGGTTCCATTGGACTAAACAGAATCTGTGTCGACTGTTACGAGTAAAAGTCTTCAATATTTCGTTTGGATTATCGAGGTTGATGACTGCGATGGCCTTCTGACTGTAAATGCAAGTAACTCCTTATGAAGAGTAATGTAACACAGTAAAGAAGTAAGAAGCTTCTTCCACAGTACCTCAATAGAACTTAACAACTTTGTCGTATTCTTCATTATCTTCTATTTCTTCATCATAAAAAAACTTGTAACGCAGAAGCTACAACAATAGTCAAAATACTGCTACAAATCATCCACTCCTTCATCACAGCCTGACTAGATTACTGTTGCTCACTCTATGTAGGCCTTCCAGCTGGGTGCTTCCAGTGCCTCAACTTGGTCCTGCATTCTGCCACACGTTTTGTCGGACGTATTCCTAAATTTGGCCATGTGTCCGGCTATATGCCGGATGTGCTCCACTGGCTCCCCCTCCAACAACGAATCTCGTACCGTATCATCTCTTTGGTATGGCGGTCCTTGCTAGGTCTCGCCCCTGCCTATCTTCGCGATCTCTGTTACTCTACTTGAGTGTACTGGGTCACGCTCTCTATGCTCTACTGAGCGAGGCATGGTCATTGTCCCATTTGCCCGTACAACTACCAAACAGAATCGTGCCTTCTCAGTGGTTGGTCTGCTCTGGAACACACTCCCATTGGCGTTGCGCTTGTCACCAAGGGTCCACTCAGACTCTTTTTATACTCGCCTTATAACTGTTCTTTTTAGTCGTACCGGGGTCGGGAGCGCTCCTGAGTAGCAGCCTTGAAACGAATGAATGATAATAAAACTTTAATTCAATAATGCCCCTTAGGAAACTCTGCAGCCCACTCCTCACTGGCCTCCCAATGTCAGCCGCCATTAAGAAAAGATCATTAGTCAGATATAGCAATATCCGAGTCTACTTAAGTTCTTTTTCTGCCTTTACAACTGAAATGCATCACTGACCCACATAACGTAGCAAACCGTCCCGTGCAGTCACAAGCCAAAGAGGTTGCCTGAAAAAAGATATCATAAAAACAGATATACAAAGAGCTCAGGTCAATTGTAAATCCTACATATTATGACTCTTTCATACACTCAATAGTTAGCTATCTACACAGTCACTATCATTACTAACCACACATTCAAAATATTACTTACTTACGTATTGTATTGTTAATTAAATATAATGAAACTACTTAGTTTCTGTCTTATAGGGATACTATATGAAATAGAGTGACTGACATCATTATAATTATAATCATCATGCATTTATGTAGCACCACTATCTAACTACCAAGCATCCATCAGTCATTTGAATTGAGGAATTGAGATGGAAGGACTTGTCATGTGCATGTCCCTACACATTAACTGTCTCAGAGGAGGAGAAGGAGGAACATTGAAACCATACTCTCTCGTATACCCTCTCTGATTCACTCTTTGATTTTATTCAAAAGTTATTTCGTGTTCGAATTTCATCGTTGTTCGTCCTTTGACATGACAACACAACGAATACCCCTTAGGCATACATGCAGTTTCCATGGAATGCCAAGACTTCGCAACTAGGACGAAGAACACCATGATTTTAACTCAGGGTGCTTCTGCCTCTGCCCGCATTTTTAAGACTTTTCTGTTCCCACTGGGTTTTCGCACTGAGAGCGCCTCTGATTAGGTCATACTGGGAAAAGCGATATATGAATATGTAAATACTCTTCATACTCTACACGCAAAGGGTTATAACCACTGATCCATCAACCCCATTTACGTACTCATCAGGAGCAAGGTTTCAGTGACTTATATTTCAACCAATGGCACGAATGATGCAGATTGGAAGGCTTACCATGAGGTTACCATACTGCACGATGAGGTTGTCTTCCACAGAACGCTGAGACATTCTTTAAAAAGTCAAGAGAAGTTCAGAAGTCAAGTTAGACATTTACCTAAAATGACACCATTTTCAATCTTACCACCATCACTGCTATATGACCAAGACTATATGGCCAATACAACATCCAAAGTCACAAGTCATGAGTAACATTCAAGAGCAATGTACCCAGAAACGTCTGCACCATACTTAAATCAAACAATTCCTAACAGACAATACAGAGATCTAAGCCAAAAAAGGACAACTTTGGCTTGACCTTCTCGGATATTGACTGACACCAGAACAAAACGAGAGGCTTGGCTATTGCGAACTTCATTTGGTATAACCATGGTGAATAAGCTGGTCTTGATAACGTCGTTTTTGTGAGCATGTTCAAAATTTACATCAAACATTAAAGGAAAATGAAGAAAACAATCTCCATGTTAACAGCTTCTCATACAACAAAATGTTCAAATTTGTTTCGCCTTGATCTCCGTTTAATATTTATGCAACTATCAGAGTGTGCTTTTGCGCATAAGCAGTTTGTAGTAAAGAAATATGTATCATATGATACAAGGAGAGTTAAAAAATAACACGCACGACATCAGGTTCCAGAATTTTATTCTTGCATTCACTTGCGACCATCTGGCCCCTTATAAGTATTATGTGGCGACGATGTAGCCACAATTCGTCCCGAAGTTCATACTGACACCCTCCCCTTGGATCCTTTAAGTTTAAGTCTGCTTTCCGGGCTTGCTACCCTCTACCTCGCGAACTGGGTCAACAAATTGGTACAAGCAAAGCGTGTCTCGCTAATTATTAGAACGTCCATTGATGCATGTTTCACACATAAAACCGTAAAATTATACGTGATTACCTAATTAAACCTCATTTAATCATTACAAACAAAACATAATGTTTTCCAAAAATAATAATTACATGAGCCGAACCAAAATACTAATAATGAACAGGATTGGAAAATCCCTGTGACGTCGTGTCATTAGTGCTTGGACGATAATCGGGAGATAAAATGTTCACATCTTGTTAACATAATAAGCCGATTTGATAACTTTTATTATAAAAAAATTGAAGACTAACAATGTCAGTAAAATCAAAAATGCCTTTGGAGGAGTAAAACATTATATTTTCAAATAGAAGCATAATTTTGATTGGGGCGACATCTATGTTTAAGAGTGTAAATGTCTTGACATAGTATCCAAAAGTCACAAAATGTTGTTTAGCGCAATTCATCATACCTATTATTAATATTATTTTATAAGTCTTTCCCATGTTGGTCTGCACGTCGGGTTAAGCTAGAGCTGAACAATCGTAATCTCCAATTTTCTAAAGTGCCACTTGAAAGCCAAGCGCAGGGCACCCTCTTATTCACGAGTTGCATCAAATCAAAGGCGTTGTCCAAAGGATGGTCCGTGGTAGAGCATAGTCCGATTTCTAGGTCAGCGCGGAGGCAGAGTAGATGTTAAGAAAGGTCACGAAGGTGTCGAGGATTAACAGGAGGAACAATCCGATTATAAACCCCTAGGTAGGCCTATTATGTATTTTAAGCAAATTTCAAAATTGTCAATAAATAAGTGTTAGGTTGTCTCCGTGCTTTAGTTGTCGGGAGGGGGTTGGTTGGGTGGTTGAACCTCGAGAACGGATCCCTAGTTCCTGTCCTAACCCTCTCAAATGAGCAGCCTAAAATATGTTGGGGGTCAGCTGTTGAGTGTTGACCCCTAGCTCGATCTTTGGTCATTTCCTGAAGACTCGACCATTATAAACAAGTCTTCAGGAAATGACCAAAGAGCTTGGGGATCATTAGTGTCCATTGACCATACTCGTACACGTCCAAATTGGACTTCTTCAATGTTCAGTTCGACGCTGCAGCAGAGAATGTGTATATGTACAATGCTGTACATGTTGCAGGCACTGTGTCAAACTATAAGGATTTTGTAAAACCCTTACTCTACACCAACCCTAACCCTGCACTAACCCTAATCCTAACCCTGACCCTAACTCTAATCCTAACCGTAAATGTGTGATTTTGCAAGTTGCCTGAAATCTAAGGAATCAGACATCCCTGTTTGACACATTATCTGGCTGTAACATACATTCACGCTCCGCAAGCTACCGCCGCTCATATGTAGTTCAGCAAGTCAACAAACTTTTCTGCTGCTTATAAGTAGGCCTAGGATATTAAGCAATTCATCATGCAGTTGTCACCTACTTAATGCATTGTAATTGTAATTTAAAACAAATTGCATGGCGCCGTCAGTAGCAAGCTACTTCTGAGGTGCTTTACATGACAGTTCGCTGCAGATTATAAAACAAATTCTCAATATTGCAGAGAAAAGATGATTTTGACTGTTTTTTGAAGGCGGGGAGGGTTTTGGTTTCCTGGAGGTTGCAGGGGGACTGTTCCAGGCACGTGGACCAGCGACACGAAAGGCTCGATCGCCAATTTTAGCATGTAGGCTTAGGCCTGAGACTATTTCCGTGGTATACATTTTCTTTTTAAACAGGGATCCAGCTCATCGCTTAATTGGTTGATTCTTCTACCGCTGTCAATGAGCTTACGAGAAGAGCTGGAAAACCTAGATTTTTGAAGAAAAAGAGAATGTCTTCATGTGGGTTATTCAGAGTTACCAGGCTCTTAAGGTTTTAGTCGCACACTGGACACGGACTGAAGAAGACTACATTCTGAAAAGCATCGCATGTACGCATACGTATCGATCACAATTTCGAAGATCTTGGACTCTGACCATGAAAAGTAAAAGCTTACAATTTTGACTTCTGTGGATTTTAAGTTTATAAAACCTAGCCTTGAAAGGGTGCTATATAAATTTTCGTAATGAATGTCAGATTATCTCAGATCCCCATGGGCAGCAGAACGGAGTTGGCGTCGGTCACTAGTGACATCAATGAGCCGACACAACCTCTTGAGGTAAACTGGCGCAGCGCCGCAAGGACAACGCCAAACAAGGACAGAGACCCTGAATGCAAAGCGCAGGGAGAAAGATAACCAGTACAGGACACAGGCCCACTGAGAGGGGCAGAATGGGGGGGGGGGACAAATGACCCGGGCCTCACCTTCAAAAAATGGGCCCCACCATCGTATTATTATTAGTAGACTTTTCTGTAATTGCTAATACATTTATTAACAACTGTAGCACCCTCCATGACTCGCTGCATGCCGGTTCGGGTGCTTAGATCGGGCTTTGCGCACGGCGGCACACCTCATTGGCCGTATTCCAGGGTTCGGGCATGCTTCAGAATATCTGCGGGACGTCCTTCATTGGCTCCTTTTCTCCCAACGAATCTCATACCGGGTCTCATCATTGGCATGGCGCTGTATCGAGGGATCAGCTCCCAGATACTTGCGGGAACTATAACGCAGTGCCACATTAAGTGTCCAACGCCGAGGTTCTCTGCGTTAATCCCTACAGGTCGAGCTTCATGTCCCTCGCCCTCGGACTTCCATGAGGCAGCGCCGAGCCTTCTCGGTTGCTGGCCCTGCAACCTGGAATGGGCTCCCTGCCACACTCCGCCTTGTGACCAGGGGACACTCAACCATGTTCTATACTAATCTTAAGACTGTCCTATTTAGCCGGGGTTGGGTCGGGAGCGCTTCTGAGTAGATGTCTTGAAGAGGCGCTATATAAATCTTCCAAATAAATAAATAAAACACATTTGGTTTTATTAAATATATTTATATTTATTTAACCCTACTTTAATATTCTCAATTAATTCTTAAGGGGGCTTTCCGTCCTTTTGGCTTGCAAAAGAATCAACAATTGAATGAAAATGTGAAGTTTTTGCCAATTCCGCTTAAATGGCCAATGTTGCCAATCCAGTGACTCTGTTTTGACACATTGTTGTCCGTTTTTGACTCATTTTAATACACTGATTGATCTCTCACCACTTGCAGCGGATGCTGGAAGACAAAAAATCCTCATAGTACCAATTAAATTGGGGAAGAGATTCTGTAGCAAAATTTCATGCAGTTTATTCAAAAACTGAAATTAGGCCTACGCACGTCATAAAAAGATTCAAATAATGCAAAACACGTTTGTGCGCAAGAGCAAATGCTGACGCGGTGGCCGGTGGCGCCTGTAGTGTATATAGCATGTAATGTTTTAGTTACGACGTTTTCCATAAAACACGTACATAATCATGTAAGTATAGTGCTTGGAATTTGCAACATTTGCAAGTATACTGTGTCTTAGTACAGTATTACTAGTATACTGTCAATCAGTTTTGTACCGGGCCTCCAATGCTCTCGACGGGCCTGGCAGGAGATCCCACATATTAGCAGATACAGGCCTAGGCCTATGCATGATAAATGACCGCCGACCGAAGACAAGACGTGTACTAGGGATGCCCCCATTAACTCGTTCCAGCTTTCCAATTCTACTACAAGGGACGCCAGCAGACAGATGTAGCTATATATCTCGTTTGAGAGGCAATGGACACTCAATGAGAGGGATAAGAAGTGTGGGGGACACGTTTATAACGTGTTCCTTAAAAGGCGGGGGGGACTTGGCCCCAAAAGCACCACCAGGGAATTGCCGCCTCTGACAGCAGTTATGTAGAGGAGCCGTAGTTACAAATTAAGTCGTGTTCCATAAAGTAGGAACAGTCGCCAAATCTCATGGAAGATCGCGGTACTGGTATAGGCCAAGTTGATGTAATGTTGACCTAGTCATTTAATATACGACAAGAGTGCCGTAAAAGTCAGTAGATTCGATTAAATGTCCAATTCCACAAAATGCTCGTACAGACTAATTGAAGTCGTAAACTTCCCTTCATTAAAAGACACAGAAGTCAGAATGCAGCAGAATAGAAAAGTCCGTCTTGTTGGCAATCAACAATATCTTACATCTGGGTAACGTAAATAAACAAAGCACTGGTATTTAGTCAGACACAATTAACGCAACTGGACTTGTTTTGAGTTGAACAGGTTCGTAATTTCATTGACTCATTATCAACAACTGGCAACAATAAATTGACCTAAACGATAAATATCTTAAATAAGAGTCCTATGACGTCATGACTGGATGGATCTCGCTTTTTGCAAACATCATCAGTATCTTTATCATCGGCGCTCACTAGTGCTACGCTTTTTTTATCGCGACTGAGTCCAGCGACAGGTATTCGCTTCCTCTCGACGCGTTCTCTTGCAGTGAGGACCTGTTGCAATTCGACAATAAACGAGGCTTTCCTCCCTGGCAGAGAAATCCGATCGGTAAAGAGAAAGAGCGCTGTTTGTAATTGACGAGTAGTAAATGTAGGAACGAAACGGATGTTATTGTCGAGTACAGATTTACTACAATGACTGCGAGAGGAGACTCTGCCTTGGAGGGAAGAGCAGAGAGACGCAGCGCCCCGGACACTGCAACATAGCACGAGAGGTAGAGAGATAGAGAGAGACAGAGAGACAGATATATATATATATATATATATATATAAAGAGATAGACAGATAGAGAGAGAGACAGACAGACAGAGACAGACAGACAGAGACAGAGAGAGAGACAGAGAGAAACAGAGACCGAGAGAAAAAGATGTAAAGTGAGAAAACCGAGATACAGAGACAGAGACAGAGAGACATAGACTCAGACAGACAGATACAGAGAGAAACAGACAGACATGGACGCAGAGAGAGATATATACAAAGACAGAGATAAAGAGATAGACAGCGAGAGGCAGGCCATTTTGGCGACTCAATGATCACCATGGTATTTGCATCTGAAGTAGTAGTAGCCTGTGACTCTGCTAAGCATCGTCATCATACTCCTCCATCACTTCCCGCAGCACAATCAGTGCCTTTCCGTCCGTTTGTCTGTCTTCCAATCATCCTTGTCTCTGTATCCGAGATGTCTGTCACTGTAAAAGAGAACCGCGTCGGTTCTTCGTTTGTGTTATTGTCGTCCATTTCGTTGTCTGAAGCGTCGAGAGCATTCGTCGTCTTGAGGGCGTTGATATCAAGCGGACTGTTGGGTATCATGTTCTGATACCAGTTGCGATTGTCCTCCAGGGTATCGAGGATATCCTGACAGTTCGGTTGCAAAAGATCCGCCCAAGTCTCCCACAGAGGTTGAACTATGTAATCGATGAAACCAACCTACAACATCATCATCATCGTCGTCATCGTCATCATCATCGTCATCATCATCATCATCAGATGACGCATGTGAGTATGGTAGGAGTACAACGGCTGAAACGATGCTCAAAATATCAATCATTCATTACCACCACAATCAATAACTCTAATACTATACCACTATCATTATTACCACTATCATTATTACCACTATCATTATTACCACTATCATTGTTACCACTATCCTTATTACCACTATCATTATTACCCCTATCATTATTACTACTATCATTGTTACCACTATCCTTATTACCACTATTATTATTACCACTATCATTATTACCACTATCATTATTACCACTATCATTATTATACCATTATTATTATTATCATTTTGTTTGTAATTGCAATTGTTATTTCGACTGATTCTACAATTAATATTATTATTATAAGAAACAATTATTTCTTCATATATCCAAGAAATTGAAAATGAAATTGATCGGTTTCACATTATAGACAGCTGTCATTCATTCCTGGACCAATCACATTATTACTTTCCGAATTATCCGAGGCACCAAAAACAGACACGTAGGCCTACTGAGTCTTCAGGTTGAAGGGTAATTGATAAACACTGGAGCAGATGAATGGGTTGTGTTTATCATAATTGATACTATTGTTATTATTATTTTCTGTATCCGAGGTACAGATATAAAAGGTCAAGCAAACGTAAACCCCAGCCAGCTAACAGTGGTTCTAACGATGCCAAGAGGCTAGCTGAGTGACTTAAAGCCCTTCTTATGCTAATATTATATTAAGAGAAACAAGGTTTGTAGGTGGATCGGATATTTCTGGTGGGATTTAATTCTAGGATCAGAACCGGAAGTTGTTGTCTATGCGCACTGACCTGTGACCGTTCAATGGAAGCTGTGAGTCGGTCGCACATGGGGCTGATGTCGATTCCTTTCTGTCGCTCGAGATCTCCCTGCTTGAAGAACTCCTCCATGATACGATCAGTCCACTGTCGGTAGATGTCGAGAGGCTTCGTAGGGTTGCTTAGGTCGGCACAGTGAACTAGATTCTGAAGTACCTGGACATTGTCAACAGCAGGGGACAAAAGGTCAGAAAACACAACTACACCACAACTGGATAATAATGGAGGCCCCGTTCTGACATTGAAACAGGTAAGGTGACTCATCAACAGCCTGTAAGGACGTCTATTTTAGTCCTTCGAGTCGGACATCAGTCTCGTGAGGCTCGTGGTCAATGAAACCGTTTCATTGTTTCAGTTAGAAGAGCCAGTTAGTGAGACCATCAATCTACCTCTTTTAGAAACACAATAGTTTGCACCGTATCTTTTCAAGACCCACCTGTATGCGTTCACTGGATGTTTCTAGGTCGAGGCCACCGTTGCCTGAGATCTTCCTTGTCTCGACCATTGTCTTAAGATGTGCCAGATGGTCCATGTGTTTGCTCATATCCGTCGCAAGTACCTACGCAATCAGCAGAAGAAAGAAAGACGCGGCGATAAGTTCACACGCAATTAATCGTCTACACATAGAGGTAGAGATTATATGTAACCGTTGATAAACGTCCGTCAATTGTGGTAGTTTGTCGGGCAATTAGTCATACTCAACAATGATCTCTCTTATCAGTTCATCTGTGTGGTGGAAGGGAGGAGGCGTGTTTCAGGGAATCTTTCGAGGTCAGTCAATTGAAAGCCACTTAAAACTAAAGCCATAATCTGCTGTTCACCGCTCTAGCGAAATGGTCAGAGGGGTTCAGACATTTCACACTATAGCGTACCAAAGAGAAATCTCGACCTTTCATCTTCCAGAAATAAAGTTGTTTAGTTTTCTGTTGACTGACAGAATTACCAAAAATCGAGAACTAAACAAATTGACTTCTGTTTAAGCAAAACATTAACCTAACGAATCAACTGCAATGAAATTTGTGGCATATTCACTAAATTACATTCAAAGATCGCATCAAAATTACAATGAATCGCATTTGTATCAATTAAAATAAATGACATCTCACATTAACAGGGATTTAAGGCCTATAGAATAGCACACATTTACCACATTTAGAATAAATAACATTAGATGCTATTATGTAGACTATGTAATAGGCCCTAAATTTACAACAAATAACATTATGGCGCGCATACATTGCATGTAGAATAAATTACATTAGCTAACAAATACATGTATATATTAAATTAAGAATAAATAGCACTGGATGTCACTTATTCAATGCATATATATATATATGAAGTCGTTAGAGTTGGTCCTACCAAATGAGGGGGCGAGGGATTATTCATTGATAAACTGACCATATTGATAACCATTCTCCTTAGGTTCTGTCGTTGTTTCATTGGTAGATTGACGAATATGTCGCATCCGTTCTCTTGAAGCAACTTAAACGCAACGGCCAAATGATGATTCTCAAGAACAGATTCATCGTTGTACATCAGCGACAACTCAGAACCTGACAACATCGTAACAAAACATTTATCAGAATCGGAGCAAATCAGACGAATGGATGAAGGAGCGATCGACCACCTGTGACGCGCAGAGTAGAGTTCAAGCCCTGACTCAGACGGTCAATGTTTACATGTATACAGCTGTAGCAGTAGGCCTATTTATTGTCTGGGTCTGCCTAATGTCTATGCATGAATCTTATGGTTTGTATAGAAGAACCCGTTGATTATAAGGGCCATGTGAAATGATGATTATAGAGCAGTCCCTCGGACCTCAACTGGGGAACGGTTCGTACTAAACAGTCTGCATGTGAAGCTCTATTGTGTAGCTGTACATTATGCGAAATGTTGCATTTTGAAATCAATAAAATAGACTACCATAATTATCGACGACAATCTAATTGAATCGAATCTAATCCATAACTAAATAAATGCCATAACTTTTGTAGTGCCAATATGTATCGCAGCAAAATAGATTTCAATTAATGGTTGTTTAAAAGAATAATCAATGTCGCAATTTCCTTGGATTATTTCACAAGTCCTGCATCAACTCAACCAAAGCCAGATGAAGAACTCCAGATCTATACTGGTGCTATAACAATTAGTACACTACCTAATCAATCATCGTTCAACAGCTTTTACTGATGCAGGGCTCGTCTCCGAAAGACAGGCTTATTAGTGGAATAGACTTCGGTTGAGGAAATCTCCCGCGCCATCTCTCAGTTCATTCGCTGTGTTTCTGATTTCCTTGAGGTAATCATCACCATCTGCAGTTCTGCACCAACCACAAACCTAAAAGGACGGCGAAGAAGCGAGAGAGAGAGAGAGAGAGAGAGACAGATGCAAACACTGTGAGGCCCACGTTCGGACTTCGGATGGTAACTGTCTATAAGGTTTCTCCGGCTGTGTTGGAACTTGGAAGCAGGCGTTGCATTCCCAATCATTCGAAGGCTTTGCCTTCGATCGAGTAAATCAGGAAGAAGTTGTCACAGGTTGTAGGTATTTGTTTGCTTGTTTCGTGGAAGCTTTATCGATATCTACGACCATTATCATCATCATCATCGTCGTCGTCGTCATCATCATCAGCATCATCACCACTATCACCAGCATCATTGTAAAATAATAATAAATATTAATAATAATTTTCGTTTTAATTTCAAATTGACGAACCTCAATAAGATAACAAGTACAGTATGAACGAATGCGATGACAAGTTATTATAGGAATCTATTTTAACTGTCGGCAGCCATGCAAGGTGACCATTACGCTATGCATCTCATTTTAACGAATTCCGCCTAGCGAAAGAAGGACTAGTCAATTCTACGGGATATATGGGTCTCGAACTCGGTTCCTCAGCTCTGCGCTTCAATGTTTTCTTCGAAACTATACGGCCTCAGAATCATCATATCATGTTCATCCTTAGTCTGAATGGTGCCTTACTGCGCTGCCTCTTTTGTTCTATTTGACTTCAAAAGAGTTCGATTCCAAGAGCTTCTCTCTCTTTCTCTGTCTGGGTCTCTAAGTCTTATCTGTGATGCATCCAACTTAATCTCTCTCTCTGTCTGTCTCTGTCTCTATATATATCAACCTCAGTCTGTCTGTCTGCCTCTGTTTCTCTCTCTCTTTTTTTTTTCTCTCTCTCTGTCTCTCTCTCTGTCTCTCTGTCTCTGTCTCTGTCTCTGTCTCTGTCTCTCTCTCTCTCTCCAGTGATTAGTGATTACAGATTTCAGTTCAAGAACTTGGCCGACTTCTCTCTTTTTTCTCTTCCCTCTCTCTGTATTAGTCTGTCTGTCTATCTGTCTGTCTATCTGTCTGTCTATCTGTCTGTCTATCTATCTGCCTGTCCATCGGTGTCCCAGTTAATGTCAGTCTCTGTATCTCTACAGCTGGTGATAGAAAGCGAAAGACAGAGATATCAATACAGAGAGAGAGAGAGACAGACTGCCATCATCTGTTGCTATTTACTCCTCTTTATCTCTCTCTCTCATTGTCTATCAGTCTGTTCTTTTGTTTGTTTGTCTGTTTGTTTGTCTCACTTTGTTCTGTCTTTATTTCAAAGAAGCCTTCCTTCCATTCGGATCCGTTTCTGTTGATTGTATGTGTTGTAAATTGTTTATGATCTACTGACCTGTGTTGATAAGAAATTGGTTGCTGAGACCAGGATGGTCGACATCATGTATTGTGCTGGCAAATATGGTGGCTAGAACTTCAAGATCAGTGAACACATTCTACAAAGACACAGACCAACCAACTAATCCATCAATCAATCAATCAATCAATCAATAATCAATCAATTGTTCAATTGATTAGTTGGTAATTTAAGCAGATGCCAGTCAAAGCGTTAGGTTATTTGTTCCCTGGGTTATTATCGGGAGAATTCTGACAAAAATACCCTCATAGTCAGAGGACAAACAAGAAAATAGAAAAATGGATAAGAAAACAGAAAAGGGAAAAAAATCAGTAAAAATCAGTCACAAGGAAATCGATAGAAAACTAGATAAGAACACAAATTTATAAGAAGGATTTCCTTTGTTTAAAAACTGCCTTCAACCTGCCTCTGTGGCTCTGTCTCTGTGGCTCTGTCTCTGTGGCTCTGTCTCTGTGGCTGCTAAGAGTCTTTCTTTGTAACAACGCCAGTGGCTCCAACAACATCACTCAACAATAGTAGTTTCAAAACCTATAAGCAGCACTAAGCCACGCAGGTAGACAGAGGCAGACAGAGACAGGAAGACATAGGCAGACAGACTGAAGCAGACAGACAGGAAGCGTTGTTGTGAGGTTTCATTTGATGAATTAGTTGAGTGGCCAGTGTTTCTGAATTGACTAAAGCGTTGTTGGTTGATGAGACAGAGACATCAACATAGACAGACAGACAGACAGACAGACACACACACAGACACACAGACACACAGAGAACACAGAACACACAGAGAGAGAGTACAGAGGCAGAGAAAGACAGTGATCGAAAGACTGAGACACAGATTGAAAGAGACCTAGAGAGACAGAGACAGAGATAGACAGATAGAGAGGCAGACAGTCAGTGAAATGCATTGATTAGGTTCTGCTTAATTAAGGCTCTCAATTAGAGGTGTAATAAGGTTTTGAAAAGTGGGGAGGGGAATAAATTATAAAATATGTGCGAAGCAAAAAAAAAATTTTTTTACCCCACTTTTGAATTTTACCCTCCCAGAAATTTTAAAAATGGGGGGACACAAATTATCTTAACAAAAGTCATCTTAAAAAGCCACTGGAAAAAAATAAAAAAGAACCGATTTGGGGGCACATGAGGAGGCACTGAGCACAAAAAACTAGGGGAGGCTTAGTTTTGAAACTGGGGGCCGGTTCCCTCCCAACCCCTCGCTTGCTACACCCTTGCTCTGAATGATCTAACTGAACAATGGTTTTTCTGGGCGGTCAATGTCTCTCAAATATTGACCGTCGCAAACAAACAAACTCATTCTTAAAGAATTATGTTCCAGCTACAGGCGCCAGTTTTTTATTTGCCTCGTCCAGAGGAGTGAGGAGGGCTCCTCATGCGCGGGTGATAATGTAAAATCGCAATTTTATCAAATAATTCATAAGAAACAATACAAGACATTACCGTATTTTCTATCACTCTCCTTCATCTTCCAAATGGGTTGAGAGGAGCACACACGACGAGGACAAGACATTAATGGGCGTTAGAAGGACTTTATCAAGGTCAAAAACAGTCACCGTCTCAGAGTTGGAAGAGGTTTGAACCCAAGGTACTCTCCATGCACGTTGCAGGTCGTACGTCCACAGGGGAGGTTCGGGTTCCGAGGTAAAAACTCCAAGTGAATTATCTCAGAAATGAGGACAAGATTTTTTTTGACACCAAGGTTTGACTGTGAAACTTCGTGGTTGATTGAAAACGTTGCTGACTGCTTTGGTAAAGAAATTGGTTGTCTATAGTGAATGGGTAAAAATGTCTAAGCATAATGCATCACGTGTTAACAGAAGCCTTCAATAGATGCGAAATTTTTATCTAACGGTTAGAATTGCAACTCAAAACATTTTGAATTGCACAGGTCGATCGAATATCTGACGAAGAAATAAAAGACAGAGAGAAAGACTGATGTGGTTTCAATTAAAAGTAACTGTTTAGGATTTCAACATTTTTTCTCTACGACAAGATTCGCCAGTTGCTGTACTTGCGTGCGATAGATCAATTGAAGCTCTTTGTTTTAGGTGGCAAACTGGCAGTGCAACTGCCAACCAACGCCTAATAATTCTGCCTTTTGATTCATTATCAGCCAACATGGAATTCGCTCAGCCTTCCAATCTTCCAATATAGCCACCTGAAATAATCTCAATGACTGGTAGACAGGTGAGCGTCTCTGATTGTCTTTTACCTGTAGTGCAGGTAGGTTAAGGAGGACGTGAGCGCACTGGGTAACGTCTGCGGCGTGGATGTTGTTGTGGTAGGAGGCATCTGGGTGGTAGTGGCTTTCGACGTGCATCAGGTAAGTGACGAGTGTATTCGCAGGAATCTGAAACGTCTTCAGTAGATTGCGCTCCTGAAAGTAGTTTAGTTCCTATACAGAAACGACTTTCAACAGTTTCTTACACAATGCCATAAAATTATTTCGGATGCGAGAGAAGGAAAGAGAGAGAGACAGACAGACAGACAGACAGACAGACAGAGACAGACAGACAGACAGAGACAGAGACAGAGACAGAGAGGCAGAAAGGGAGACAGACAGACATACAGAGGGACAACCAAACAGAGATAGAGACACAGAAAGACAAGGAAATATACAATCGAAGGCAGAGAGTTAGACAGATACGCACAAACAGAGTAACAGAGACAGACAGACAGACATAGTCAGAGATACACACACAGAGAAGAAAAGAAACACAGGAAGGCAGAGAGACAGAGAAGCATGATTGCAAACACAGATTATATTCGTCTGAACGAATGATGACAAGTTATTACAGGACTAGAATGTAACTGGTGGCAGTAAAAAGGCGCTCATTAAATCACACATCTGATTTAACCACCGACGTCTGCTAGCGAACGAAGGACTATACAATGTATATAGTCAGTATTACAGGGATCATATTGGAATCGAACTCGATTCCTGAGCTCTGCGCCCCAGTGTGTTACCCATTACTCTACGACCCCCACCCCATCATATCCATCATCATCTCCTTCTCCTTCTTTTCGTCTCTTTCTCCTTCTCTTCTCGTTTTTAAACATTATATTCCGCCATAGTTGGTCGCCTAAGAAGAGGTTCTGTTATAACGACCAATGCTGGTCGTCGCTTGTCTGACCTTGCATATGGTGTAGGTAACAGCGGTCAGAGGTCGGTTGCCAGCCAAATCAGCCAACCGGAAAATATCGATACCCCAGATGTCGACGTCATTCATCACCTGTCGCCACAGAATAACAGAAAAAAGGATGAAAAGGAAATTGAATGAATTTCCTCCTTCCATTCCAACCGAAATGATCGATTGCCTAGAGAGGTCAAAGTGATGGACTGCAGACAGAAAGGTCGTGGGGTCAAGCCCCACCATGGACGAAAAATTGGTTCCCACTGTACCTGTGCAACTATGATGAGTACACTGGTACTCATACGCCGAGGCTAAGAAAATGAAGCCGCCAGTATGTCATACTCATTGCTGCGTTTCAGACAAACTGAAGAACTGCTGTTAATCTTCTTCTTCTTCTTCGAACTTCGCTCGACACCTTCAACACATCAGAACGTAAAAGAGGAAAAAGAGGAAAAATAGGAAAAAGAAGAAAAAGAGGGAAAAGAGGGAAAAGAGGGAAAAGAGGGAAAAGAAGAAAAAGAGGGAAAAGAGGGAAAAGAAGAAAAAGAGGGAAAAGAGGGAAAAGAGGTTTAAGATAGTAGACGTCACATGCCATTTATCAGACTAATTGAATCGTCATCGCTTTCGCAGCAAATGCGATAACTACCTGAAACGTAAGTGCAGCTAGAAGATTCCTAAGACAATGATCTAGAACCAGCGTATCAGTGCTCGTGAATAAACAGGGTCTCTGCGCAAGGTTTTCTAGTGGCGCTTTGGATGTGTGGCGACTACGACTATAAAGAAATAAGTAGCTCACAGTCGTATACGTTATGCTACATCTGCACTTTAACAAGGAAAGACATACAATCATGTTGAATGCATTCAGAATATGAATAAATATGTTATCAGTAAACAGAGATGAACTACACGCTTCCAAAACGACTGAACAGTTCTTAAAGAAAGAATCAGTCTTGAGTCATTAAAACATTTATAACCGACAAAGTTACAATTGCGTTAAGATTTATTTGACGAAACTAGGTAAAGCGAATCTCCTCGTCTACCTTACTCCAGAAACTTTGGTTCCTTGGCTGATAAATCCCTTAATTATTTATATTTTGACAAGAGACTCTTCTTAGGTAATTATCAGACCTCATCACCATCAAAACTTTATTAGACTTTTCAGATAATTTTGGTCTTAATTTAACTATCAGCCAATTTAGTTCGGATCTGCGCACAAAATGTGAACCATTCATAAAATGTTGCACACGCACAATTCCTTGCGCACACGACCTCCAAAAAATTAGAGGGAACATTGGGTGTAATGTATGGACCCATGCATTTGTTGCTTGACGGGTTGCTTTGTTTTGCATATATACGATGTAGGCATCTACAGTCAAGTCAAGTCAAGTCAAGACATTATTATCGAGCAGAATAGTTGTCATTGCAAAGGTGACCGTCTGCATACCATTAAGAAACTGAGGAATTTCTCATCAAATGGCGCTATATAAATTCACCATTACGATCTCATGACTTGCTTTCATATAAGTACATTGCATTTCCTCCAACCTATTCATAACCTTTATTCATATAGCGCCATTTGTGGATCTCTCTCAACCCATGCTGCGACATTTCAGTGCATCAACTGCATCGAGTCAACAGAGATCACGTGAGAGGCATCGCTTAGACGACGACAGATGACGCTGCCCTCGACCGGAAGTCACGAGGAGGACATCACGTGACGACCGTAAATACGCAGAGGACGAAACGTTTAACGACTGCTGCGTCCTGTGGACACGATTGACCCTAATGAGGTCAGCAAGTACACTCGTTGACCTTAGGTGTCGTAGATGGATAATAAAGAAAGGCTTTGATGGCGTTTTATACTTCAGGTAATAATTAAGATGCAGCGATGTTGCTGCCCTGACTATCAACCAGAAGGTATTTGCCAGGAACGTCATTTCAGCTTTTCGGGGAGGCAAACAACATCACTAGGGGCTAAACTAAAGACTGGCTTCTCTGCATCTGCTCCTCACTCTTCAAATGCCTTTCTTTTCCACAGAGGTTTCCCTGAGCAGAACGCCTCTGAATAGTTATTCAACGAGATGCGCTATATAACTCTAAAGATACGATACCGTCGATACAATGCTCATGAGTAAGAACCGTTGACCTGGTTCCATTTGCCCACCTGTGCCAGTTCCAGTTCCTCTTCGACTTCGATGCCAAATCGCGGAACTGTTCCGGTGAAGCTATTTGAGTGATGTAGCTTTCGAACCCCTGAGATCTTTGACATAGGTGCTCTCTTCTCCCCATATGGAGCAGACTCTCTCTCACCCTGCGGCACCAACTCCAGGTCCTGCTGTTTATCTGTAACCATGACAACACATCTGTAACCATGACAATACAGGCGTTCAACAGACTCACTAAGATGAATCAGATGGTTTCTGGAGCAGAAAGAACATGACTAATGACTTATACAGAATCGTCAAAGTCTCTACATTTATATAGCACCAATAATAAATATATAGGTCTATAGTGTTTATTCTGCACCTAATTCGCCTGGTAATTCCCTCACAGGCACCGAATTGCCTCCAGTGCAAGACATTGTCAGTCCCAAGCCAGGAAATGGAGCAATGCGACGTGAACGGCCTTTAAGTTGCCATAAACTGGAAACTACTACAGCCTGTTAGTCAACAGTGTTAAACCAACTAACGAATGGCGCTATATGAATGAGCGGACTCATCCAATGAGACTGGTACTAGTGAGCAACCTTTCTTCCTCTTCTCTATCTGGTCTCTATGGCAACCGGAATCTGACCACCAGTGGACATCTGGACAAACCTTCTGATGCAACGCAGCTATCGTGAATAAAAGCAAAATTTTGCTTTGGACCAAAATTCTTCTGTTTTCTGAGATTCCCAAAACCGCAGCCAGTCGCTGGCTGGACGCATTCAATTCATCAGACCAAGTTGTTCAGTGGCTGTCAATCAACATCTAATCCCGCCTCCTAAGAAGTGGCAGCGAATCCCGACAGGTGAAACAAGGTCATTTATCAAAAGAGAATATTAATGATCCGCGGAGTGTTCCGTTGAAAGAGTAGAGTGTGATGCGGTCGATCGGTCCATCTGTAAACCGGTTGACAGCTGTAATCCGTTTGATAAGGCAAGTTGGCGCAATCAATCAATTAATCAATCAATTGGACGAAGTGAATGATTCGTAGACGGACTGAGACGATCGCCGTGTTAAGAAATTACGGCGAGTAAAGTCGAGGAGAGAAACCCGATAGGACCCAGGGTCCCAAACCCTCGCAAAGGATCCAGGTCCCCAACGGATCCAGACCCCAACGGATCCAGAACCCTGAATGGACAAGGAATCTACATAAGAGGAATGGTTACTCGTCAAATATCCGTCGCCCCAATAAAAATTTTACTCTATTTGAAAATAAGATGTTTTCAACCTCCAACTGCATTTTTAAAATTCCTTTTATTCGTCAAACTAAAAGTTAATGAATCAGCTTATTATGTCAACAAGATGTGAAAATTCTCGCTCCCGATTATCGCCCAAAATACTGGTGACATGACGTTACATAGGGACTTTCCAGTCCTGCGTAATGCGCATATTGGTCCTTGGTGAATAGACACAGACGACGACTGACCTAGAAAAGTGTTGCAGATGTATTTGGAGACCTGATTGCCCGCCCGACTTGACTCAGCGAAGTGAGTCAGTTCCTTGTTGAGCATTCGCTTGAACTGTGAACATCAAAACGAAAGCAAACATGAGCAACACAAACGAGCAATCGAAATGAGCTGCTCATATAATCTTATGAAGAACTCAAGAGCAAGATCTTGGAATAATATTTATGTCTTTGTAACAGATATTTTGCTTTAAAAACTACAGCAATAATAGTAATAACTGCAAAATAATACTAATAATATTTCATGGTATTACTAGCAATATAGTTATATGTAATAGTAATAATAGCAAAATAATATGAATAATATTTAGGCTAATCATAGCAAAATAGTCATACTAATAATATTTTATAGTAATAATAGCATAATAATAATAATAATAATAATAATAATAATTCGACGGGAAGAGCGCCCCGACACATCGCCTTGAATGATATTGTGTAGAGAGCCCTTATAAAAGCAGACGTTTCATCCTCGAAGGAGCTACAAGTTTTGATCAGAAGCGACGGAAATAGACCGGATGGAGCAACATTCATCCCGTGGGCGATAGGCAAGTACATCGCAAGTACATCGCAAGTACATCGCTTGGGATGCAACAATTATCCACACGTGCGCCGCCTTCTACATCCATCTGTCTTTGGAAGTGCCTGAAGGTGCATCTGAACTCTTCCCACCACGCATGACTTCGTTCCCTTGGCATTCGAATCACTGGGACCCATCAATCGCGCTGAACGCGAGTTCTTGACTGAGTTGTGTCGCCGCATGATCGCCGTATCAGGAGATCCTATGGACACCGTGCACTTGTTTCAACGTCTCTCTATCTGCACCAAAAGATTCAACGCCGTAGCGTTCAGAGGCACGTTCAAACAGCCCACAGGGATCGACAATTAAAGAACTGTCCGATAATAATAATGATAATAATAATAATAATAATAATAATAATAATAATAATTTCCTACTTCCCGTAATATCCGTGATTTTGAATAATAATAAATATATATATATACTTTTGAGAAATGTGATATTAATAATACTGATGGTGACATTCTGTCAATCCGTCAACAAACCCATTTATTGATTATCTTTGAAGGTTTTCCGCTCTTTTGCGTTGTTTCAAAGTGCGTAAGAAATGGAAACGACGGGAGTTGACATGAGATTAATTAATCCGCCACTCTTTCTTCTCCTGGCGCGTTCTAATCTCAAGTAGGCCTAATCGGTCACAACAATCGATGATGTAATTAGACATCGGACGACGATTGTCATCAGCGGACAAAGTGATCTGACGAACCTTTAGACGGCTTCAATACGTTGCTTCCGATTCAAACACCAGCGCAGGGCAGAGAGGGTCATATCTTGGGTCATCCAACTATTATAACCCCACCGTCACAATTATACGCGTCTCTAACTCTCGACGCTTCAATCTTTAACTCAACTTCAAGATTCAGATTTGTTCACACGATTCTCGAGACACTCCTTGCTCGAAGGCAGAGTGGAGGTCAGGTCAAAGGTCATACAGAGAAGGCGTAAACACTAGTAACAGATTTTCTTTGCTTTATTCTCCCGCAGCGGTCGTAGTCATTTTCTCCGGCCTATAGTATAAGCGATGAAGGTATCATGAGTAGGAATTGAAAGAAATTGACAGCTTCTATGGCGCCGGCGTGGAGTGGACAAGAGAGACAAAGACACAGAGAGACAAAGACACAGAGAGACAAAGACACAGAGAGACAAAGACACAGAGAGACAAAGACACAGAGAGACAAAGACACAGAGAGACAAAGACACAGAGAGACAAAGACACAGAGAGACAAAGACACAGAGAGACAAAGACACAGAGAGACAAAGACACAGAGAGACAAAGACACAGAGAGACAAAGACACAGAGAGACAAAGACACAGAGAGACAAAGACACAGAGAGACAAAGACACAGAGAGACAAAGACACAGAGAGACAAAGACACAGAGAGACAAAGACACAGAGAGACAAAGACACAGAGAGACAAAGACACAGAGAGACAAAGACACAGAGAGACAAAGACACAGAGAGACAAAGACACAGAGAGAAAAAGACACAGAGAGACAACGAGTCTAGGTGAAATACTGATTTACCAGTATTTTTGATAACAATAATCTCCATTTACGAAAAGAAATCCGTGAGAATGAAGAAAGCAGAGAGGTCATAAGTTCATGTTTTAAGGAATTAGTTTTGGTTCTAACTAAAGAATTCAAAACTATTCACAAAGCGAGGCATTTTGAAATTAATTTTTCAAAAGGAATCGAGTTACAACAATCTGCTGTTTGCAAGAGATATCTTGAAGACTTTGGCTCATAACGACTAATTGTGCCTATGTCACGAATGTGAATGAACCAATAATCTCTTACAGCTCCTTCTGCTCTTTCGCCTCCCCCTCCTCATCAGCTATTCTGCTTTTGTATTCATTACGTAGGAAAGAAACGAGGCTGGTCTCGCAGTAATTTGCAAATCAACGAAGATTGGAAAACGTCGGTTCTTCCAGGTTAATTTAATTAAATGATGACATCGGAGGAATCAACGCACAGTCGCTCTATGCTCTGCACACAAACAGAACAGATTGTCATCGATAAACAAAGACTACAATCGACAAAAGAGAGTAAGAGAACAGATACAGATGCCTGTGACTCACAGCTGAGGAGCTTCACAAGAGCAACCTTAGCAACCACCGAGTGCTGAGCAACGAACCATTCACAGGACGATGATGATGACGATGACGATGATGACGATGATGATGATGATGACGATGATGATACATTCAGTGCATTGCAAGGCAAACAGCTGCAGCTGTGAGTCGCCTTCGAAAGCCCTCAACATTCACCGTCTTCAGGTTTCACACGCTACTGAAGCAACACGCAGCAGTTATGCAAACCTTATGCAAACGTTATGGTCAATAAAAGCGACATAAAGAAAGCGAAGTTCGGACCACTGAAGCGTAGCCAACGGCTGGTGCAACCCAAGTACGCAATCCTCGTCACACAAGGGACACTTCTGCACAAAAGATTACGCAGTAAATCTCCGTCGAAAACAGTGGGAGTTGCATGCAAGATATCAAGCGCTCGATAATGGAAATAAAATCAGGAGAGTGGAAAAACGACGAGGGCTGAAAGGAACGCCCTGATTCAATCCCTACGGTGGGAGAAGTATTTGATTTACGTCTACCTGACGTGATTTCTTGAAAACATTCGACTGTTCGCCAAAGACATTAGTGTATCTGGCGAGTCTCTCTACAGATGGCTCTACATAAATTTGCAATTGATACATTTATGACGCCTCGTTTTTTGCAAACTAGATTTTGTAATAGTGAAATAGGCTTACCTACATGCAACTAAATTTAGAACCAATTTGCTTTTAAGTTGTAATTGCCTACATTAATTATTTGATGGTGAAGAATTGAACGCCTTTGAAAGAGGTCGTTAGCGAAATAAGATCTTAAAGTTTAGTCTCATATAGTACACGTGATCTTACACAGTCATTCGTGCAAACATTTACAAGGCTCCTTTTTAAGGCATTTAGAGCGCTTCCAACTCCAGCCCGGACAAAAGGTACGTCTTCAAACGGCTTTGAAAGGTATCCGCACACGACCCTTGGAAGAGGCGTAGCTCCTGAGGAGGGGCCATTCCAAACCCTAGAGCCAATCACAGAGAAAAGACGCTTGTCATTGCTACTGTACGCACAAACAGGATCATCAGAAGCGGAGCAAAGGGAGCGACTACGTAAGGCCCCCAACACCGACTGACTGCAGAGAGGTCTATTAGGTAGGCTAGTGCAAGGCCAAGTTGGCATCGCCAAGCCTGCTCTATACTCAATGAGCCGTCGGACAGGAAGCCAACGCAGAAACTCCAACATATATAGATCTAATTGGTGACATCACCATAATTATTCTGGCATTTGGCGATCAAGGTAAGACAACCTGCAATCCAACAGATACATGAATAGATGGTTAAACAGTAATAAGAAAATCATGTTGCGATGAAGGCATGGACAAGAGTAGCTGCAAGGCCGGACCAAAGCCAATTATGGAACTGACACAGTTAGTAAAAACAATCACGACTTACGAAACAAAATATTCAGTTAAACAATAATAAAAATTAGCGGAGAGATATAATATAAACCATTGAACCAATTGATAATTGAGTGCCTGATTAACCTCAATCGACGGCGCTCCTAAACCAAGTCGTAAACCGTAAACAGCCCAAAGATCAGTCCACTAATAAACGTTCCACATTTCCGAGTTGTCAAATATCTGCGCAAAGAATTGGCAAACAATGTTGAGTGGAAAGGCGTCGACGGATGGAAAGGTCTTTCCAAGGACGTGTTGTTGGATAAATGATGGAAACTGGAGACCGACGATGCATGCTCCCTGAATGACGGAGGAAGCGCCAAAGCAAAATACGCGGAAGCATTCCGTGGAGACTGCTTATACAAACAAACATCCAATCCATCTATGGATCAGCACAGAATGCAATTGGAATTAGAAACGACAAACACGGCAGAACCAGTCGCAGTATTTCATAACAAGAAACTCATCAAAAAGCATTCAACTACAGTAAAACGTTTACATTTCAGGGAATAATTATTCCAGGGAGCTAAGCCGCACAAACCAGAAACCGCAAACCACAAACCGCGGCTTTAAAAAGCAACAAGGATCAGAAGGTGAAACGTGTACATATCCTAAGGGGCCGTCCACATATTACGCAGGCAGCGAGGGGTAGAAGTTTCGATTTTCGGCGATTTTTCGTACTGGTGCGTACGGTGGGGAAGGGGTCCCGAAAATATGTACGTACGCAAATATAATTTTCTAATTATGGCGTACACAATACGAAGACCCAATCACAGACTATATTCCTGCTCAATCAATTTCATTTAGCATTAAAAACGGTTTCAAGTGCAAGTATTGTTAGTGTTTTAATTCTTCATAACAGTTAACAAATTTAAACTGCTAAATATGATACTTAACAAAAATAAATACCCTCTGGTAAAATCAATGTCTTATAGATGTCTTTAGCTATTTAACCTTTGCAATTGGGGGAGTAGAGCTCAAATGTACGTACGCATGGGGGAGGGGTCCTTGAAATGTACGCAGTGCAACCGAGGAGAAGAGGGGTACGAAAATCCGATTTTTTTGCGTACGTAATAAATGGATAGGCCCTAACTAAGAGTTCTGAGTGGATTGCTACAATGCTCCCTCCAACCCGTCTAAGTAGCCGTAGCGTTCATCTTTTTGGTCCCATGGCTACAAGTACCCGACAAAGGACGGTAGTAACTTTATCTCCAGGGCGACGCATCGGAACTCGCACAGACGCACAGCCAATCAATCGACCACCGCAGAAGACTCGCCGACAGAACCAAAGCAAAAGCAATTGCTGCCAAATTGAAATTGAATCAAGAATTCCCACATGTACGAGGGTGCGTGTGTGTCAACCTGTTTTCAGAATAAATGAATATTGTTTGACTGATTGACATAACGTCACTAGGCTATATATTATTTATTTGGCCCTATCTGTTATCTAATAATCTACCATCGTAAGTCACATGCCATCATTCAGTCCTAAGTATAACATCAGTAACGAAATATCGTTTCACAGATTGTCAGATTGTCTCTCTCTCTGTCAACTCCTGGTTTTATTTGTACGAATTCGCCAGCGAAGTAAGAGTCAAACGCTAGTCCTCCATATCTCATTCGTTGATGAATGAGGTCAGGTTGAGAGGTTAGAGACGGGTCATTTGGCTGTTGACCTGATTACCTGATTGGCTTCTGGTGCGGATGTGTCTGTCATCCAAAGATGCTTTGCTCATAAGATACCAGGATGAGTGAAGTCACTAATTATACATAAAAGTACTTAATTACTAAAGTGAACATTGGTAGTTGTGATTTGATGTATATTGTGAACACACTCGCACCACGCTCTATTCTACGGAAAGAAACGAAGGAGAGAGAGAGAGAGAGAGAGGGAGAGAGAGAGACAGACAGAGACAGAGACAGAAACAGAGAGAGAGAGAGACAGAGACAGAGAGAGAGAGACGGCGGAGGACTGTACATGCACCTTGCTGGTTGCCATATCACTGACTGATCTGTGTGTCTGGATAGTTTCCAGTTGCTCTAAGCACCAGTCCAGTTCTTCCAGCGTCTCCTTGGCCAACTGCTGGAACTCATCCTCTACAGTTGAAAACCAGATTCCAGTGAAGGAACAAAATATGGCAATCAATGATTATCTTCTACATCAGGACATCACTCTAACTAGAAGACCACCATGCAAAGAGCGTCATTCGAGTCAGAGCTAATTACCTAGCAAGACATTTGTAAGTGTAGTCATAATCTTTTGGCAATTCCCAGAAACCACAGACATCACTCAGTCAAAACAGAATCGATAGGCAGAAAGGGTCAAAAATCGGTTCCAGGCGGAGGTTAAAGAGGGGGTGTCACGTAGGTAGACAGTAAGATGGATAATACGATGTATGTCGTTTGGGATTGAAGCGGTGGGAGCGACCATCCTGAAGCAGCTGCTGCATTATACCGAGAAATTTAACAGATTCTAATTGCATTGTTTATCGGTTGACAAAACCTTCAAATGTCAACATTTCGTTGAATATCTATGTCAGAAGCTGTTCCTCTGAAAAATAGTTTTTATTAGACAAGATCGCCTGTGACACCGACTTTTGTAACCCTCTTTTAAAAGCAAACTTCTCAAACAGCAGCCAACAATGTCCTACATGATAATAAATTGAAAACAATGAACAAGTAATGATATCATTTGATCGCAGACCTGTTAACTTTGGTGCATCGTTTGAATTTGATAAATCTGTTTCCGTGACAGGATGCAAAGACTTTGACCTGAAACAAAACCATCACCGACTGTTCCAGATGATTAGAACGAAAAACGGTTTAGATAAAGTCTGCTAAAGTCGTATCTCTTTGTAAAGAACTAACTGTTCGATATACGGTCATATACCTGAAAAGTTTTTTTTTGGTGCTGTTGGCCATCAATTTTCAGGCAGCAAAGACCAGCGCTGCTGTCTACAGAAAGATAATTACTAAACTAACCTCAATTGTTTTGCCCGCCTTTCATTAATAGCGTGTATGCATGACTCACACGAGCATATCAAAATACTACCTTGATAGCTTTCTCTTTCGCGCCGTTCCAACTTCAGAACAGCAGATCAACATTTTCGTATACATCTGAGCATCATTCTGTCTTCTTTCTAAACCAACTGTTCTTCTGTGTCTCAGAATCAATCTCGAGTTAATCTAGATTAACGATTAATCTAGTCACACACTTCAAAAACTTAAAAGAACCCACATATGGATTACATGATTGGACACCAGACAGTATACGTCGGTCGGCAAGCATCTAGACACTTCAATGTCCGCTTCAGTAGACCTTGTCATTTGCTTTAAGAAGAGGAGCGTGGCCATGTGTTTCAACATCGTCGAGAGGCTCTTTGAAGCCAATCCCTCATTTATTACTTTACAACACACCTCTTTCAACGTACATGTATTAGTCTTCCTTCGACGGTGCTAATGTCGAGCAGGTCAACTCCTCCATGCGTCCCTTATTAGACCTACGTCAACCGTAGAATATAGTTTGATGCGAATGCGATTGTGAAAAGAGATTGTGTTCCATTTACTTTTGACTCGCAATTGAAAACTACTTTTCAAAGAACAGAGGCAGGAACCTCAACACGTCAGCACATGCAGCAGTATTTCTTCTTTCCATTCAGACCAGGATCTCACTGATATTAGACAACATCCAGCATAGCAGTTACCTTACGATAAAGATAATAGCATAATAGCAAATAAATTATTGGATTCAAACCACCACTTCGAATTAGAACCAACGCAAAACGCATTCGTCGTTTAATCAAAATACATCAATCAATGGTCGTTAATAGGCAAAAAACTTTCCAAGTTATAATACATTGGACAGAAACAATCCAGATGGCGAGACCTCAGCGACGAAAATCCAGGCCACAGAGGATGACGCTAGGCTGGCAGAGAGAGAAAAAATCCAGCCACAGAGGATGACGCTAGGCTGCCAGAGAGAGAGAGAAAATCCAGCCACAGAGGATGACGCTAGGCTGGCAGAGAGAGAGAAAATCCAGGCCACAGAG
>OY365808.1:507738-557738 GCA_959347315.1 Bimastos eiseni
AGAAGAAGAAGAAGAAGAAGAAGAAGAAGAAGAAGAAGAAGAAGAAGAAGAAGAAGAAGAAGACTAAGAAGAGATGCAGGATGGGGACTCATGCAAAGATAAAAGGACACAGATCCACGCAGACCTACACAGGCAGACAGTCAGACTGAAGACAGACAGAGAGATAAGACCGTGCAGACGATAAAGACAGTGAGCTGTGATCTTTAGGTTTAAGTTCAATGGATGATAATACTTTTACTGGCAATTCACTTGAAGAGAGCGTCGCTTCAACTCTTTGATGATATTATGAAAGCAGCACCAGAGGAGTTATTGGATTCGACTGGAAATAGAAGGACAAGCAGGCAGACAGAGAAGACAGATAGAAAGACAGATAGAAAGACAGATAGAAAGACAGATAGAAAGACAGATAGAAAGACAGATAGAAAGACAGATAGAAAGACAGATAGAAAGACAGATAGAAAGACAGATAGAAAGACAGATAGAAAGACAGATAGAAAGACAGATAGAAAGACAGATAGAAAGACAGATAGAAAGACAGATAGAAAGACAGATAGAAAGACAGGAAGGACAGAAACACACAGGCACACAAACACAGGAGGGAATACGACACGTGGATAGCGCGACAGAATGAGAGAGAGACAGACAAACAGACATAGAGCGCAGAAGATACAGAAAAAGAGAGGCAGTAATATATATATATATATATACGTCAAGAGAAAAGAAGAGAGCCATATAGTAGTAGAGATGGGGAGAACGATGGAGCAAGAGAGAGATAGAGACAGACAGACAGACAGACAGACAGACAGACAGTGACAGAGACATACAGAGTGACAGAGACAGACAGCCAGACAGAGGGGAGCAGTAGAGTGTATGGATAGAGTTGCACTAACTGTTCGGCTGAGGTGTTGCTTGACCCGATTCGATTAAAAGACTTAGGTAGAAGACTGAAGTTGCTGTCTGATCGATAGAGAAATGATTCTCTGCGATGAGGAAGGGAGTGAATGGCCAGACCAGTTGGAGACGATTCATCCTCTGACACCAATGATGATCCAACAGTCGCCGCATTCTCAACATCAAAGCTACAAAAGAACAACCGCAACAGATCAATTAATCACTGATTAACCTTGATTATCGTTTATCCCACGCCTAAATAATGCACCAACGCTTATGTCGGAAACGGAAGCCGAGTGCTTAGAGCGTCGATCGCTTTGTAAAGAGAGAAGTGTGGATTCGATCCTTCTTCTCTCAGAGGGTTACTTGTTGTAACTTGAGCTTTATCCACCAATCACAATTCTTGAGACCAATTAAATATTTCTCAGTCACTAGAATGTGACGTTTTAATTAATTGGAAATAAAAATAAGAAACAGTGACATTGGTTGATAATAGGCTGTTGTAAATGGTTGTTGAGGTGGTGATAATGGTAGTAGTAGCAGAGGAAGAAGCAGTTGCACTACTAGAAAGTATCAATCGTTGAAGTTGTGGTAGTTGTAGTGGCATTTAGTCTAAATATAATAATTTCGGTTCGTCTTTCATTTACACCAAAAAACACCGCAATACTTGAGATAATTCAATTTTCAACTTCTGAAAAATAGTAGACAAAGAAACTGAGAGAGAAAGAAATACAGATCAGATAGGTTAGCCACGGTCAAAAGACGATCACTCGGGAGTCGCTTCAACCGATAATTCAATCTAATCTAACCTAGTAATTATTATAGCGCTGTCATCGCAATTAATGTACCAGTCGTTATTTGCTTCTATGCTCTCTTCCCACTTAACCCTTGGAAGAGAAGAGAATGGTGGGTGTTGTTACTGCTGTAATAATAATAATTGAGGTAAGCAGTAGTCGAGAAAAGAAGGGGCGCTTGGATGAATGTTGGACCAGTTAAAGCAAATAGCAACAAATTGAAAATATTTCGAAGCTTTAAACGGTTGCATGTGACAGAAGATGAACTTTATTCTTCAGGTTTTAAAAACATAAGACACGACATTTATATAATTTTATATATACATACATATATATATATGTCTATATATATAGATATATATATATAGGTATATATAGAGAGAGATATATATATATAGATATATATATAGATATATATATAGGTATATATATAGATATATATACATACATATATGTAGATATATATAGATATATATATAGATATATATATATATAGATATATATATATATAGATATATATAGAGATATATATATATAGACATATATATATATATATGTGTGTATATATATACACACTTGTTACAACTGATGCATAATCATGTGTTTCTTCTGTCACGTGCGCAGAAATACATTTACTATTATATAGCGCCTTAACTATGTGGAGATTACTACTCATCGCCAAAACCAGCGATATATTGAACCGAGCAACAGGTCAAGTATTACCATGTTTACATTTCAAAATGATATAATCTACATTATATATATAATTGCATATTATGTATATATATCTTTATCCTGTGTTTATAATATATATATGAATAAATTGAATATTATATACATATCAAGGTACCTATGTCGTAAACTTAACATATAAAACGCTAGTGCATGATGAGGTAATTGCAGGGAACCCGTTTATTCATGAGCGTTGCATATATATAACATAAATAGATAGATAATTACGTAATAGTCGATACACGTAATGTATGTATGTAAATATGCGAGTGTGTGTGTGTGTGTGTGTGTGTGTACTGATGTAGATAGAAGTGAGTTTTGTTTTGTGGGTGTATTAGATCGATGGCTGAACCTCTCCCTCTCCCTCTCCCTCTCCCTCTCCCTCTCCCTCTCCCTCTCCCTCTCCCTCTGTCTCACTCACTGTCTGTCTGTCTGTCCGTCCGTCCGTCCGTCCGTCCGTCCGTCCGTCCGTCCGTCCGTCCGTCCGTCTGTCTGTCTGTCTGTCTGTCTGTCCGTCCGTCTGTCACATTCTTTATGGCTGCATCTGCTGGACATCGTCGCTTCTTTTACAATCGAATCGACCAGGAAACACTCAATGTTTATCCTCACATCTGCTCAGCATGCATTCACCTCCTCCTTCTCTTCCTCCTTCTCCTCCTCTTCTTCCTCCTCCTCTTCCTCCTTCTCCTCCTCTTCTTCCTCCTCCTCTTCCTCCTCCTCTTCCTCCTCCTTCTCCTCCTAAACTCATTGAGGTGCAATAGTTCTTCTCTCCCTATTCTCTCCCCATCGCCAACTTCAACACCGAGTGACCCTTCTTCCTGTTTCTCTGACCGAGTTATGGTCCTTGAAATACGTCATTCGTTCGCCTGGGTGTCTTCATCTCCCCAACGAACACACATCGAGCAGCGCTATAACGACGTAGGAACACCGACCGAGTGCACTTGATCGGCGAGAAGTATGCTCCAGCTATTATTTCCCGTGCATATTTCGAGCAGATATCGGCATCATCCGGTCCGATAGTCGGATGCAAGAAGTCTTGTAAAAAGAACTGCGGGATGATCCTTTATAGTTTATAGCGTGTGATATTTTGTAAAGAGACCCTCTGTCTGCCTTCGTCTTTGCTTGTGTCTGTCGCTAATTGTGTGTGCCTACGCTTCTTTGTCAAGCCTTATTATTGTGGCGCTATAAAACTTATGTAGTGATCCTGCTTTCAGTGTCAACGTATATTCCTGTGTTTTTTTATGTCCGTGTGCCTACTTCTCTGTTTGTCTACATCTATGTGTGTGTTACTGTTCTCTGTCTCGCTAGTCGTTTCCCTGTCTGCTTCCGTCTGTGTCTCTCCCTGCGACCATTATTCTTACGATTGGCTCCGTCAGGATTAAAGACAGTCGTAATTACGATGAGGTCTTGAACGGACATTTTCTTCAATATAGCTAAAGGTTAATTCAAGCACGTTCCTTCAATTATTTCGACTCTTCATTACGTCATTAGCTGACAAAGCAGCCATTTGCAATTGATTCCTTCTTTTCTGTCTGATCCTTGTAAATACTTTGCAATTCATTCTGCATCGCATGAAATAAGTTCTTCAATATAACATTTAGAACAGAACAAGAATTTGTGAGAAAAAAAAACGATTTCCAAATCCTTAGGAATTAATGTTGACTATTTTACTTGAAAAGTAATAAATGTCTTTTTTATATTAATCTCAATGATATTGTTGATAGCATGTACTGTGCGTTGCAATCCAGATTAACTGGTGATCCATCATAAGCCTTAAAAACGAAACCGAAATTCTTGAAGGCGTAAAACCTTTGGACAAATATAATTTTTCATATTGCATATTAACCTCAATAAAGATTCAACCAGCAAAATGATTGAAGAAACTTTATTTCTGAAAATGTTCAACTTTAAATCCCTGTCACAACAGCATACATTGAGTAAGAGAGACAACATTTCGTTCAGCCTGAGAGAGGGAGGCCTTACCACAAGGTCGTAATCGTAATCTACACACTTCGAAGGCTCTCCTCGACAGCTGAGAGCCTATGGACGAGCGCTGCGTCTAATCAGAGGGGCTGTTCAATGTGTATTTCTAGCGAGGTGCAGATTTTGGTTGCCAGAAGGGGCAGAGTAGCCGCACAGTGTTGTTATACTAAAACTGTCAATCAATCAATACATAAATCAATCAATCTAAGGCGCTTCCAGTCCAACCACGGTCAATGAGGACAGCTTTAAGATAAGAGTAGAAGGACGATGAGGATATCCTTGGTAAAAAGCCAAGGTCCAGAGGAAGCCTATTCCAAGTGGTAGAAGCTATACCAGAGGTACAGTATTTTAGAAGAGGATCTGTGGAGATAGGTTCACTCAATGCAGCTGCTCGTTTGATCGCCCGTCTTCCACGTTTCTCACATATTTCTACTTTCATGACTCAGCATCTTCATTGGCTTCCCTTGACTGATAGTATTCATTTCAAAGTTCTCTTTCTTACATTTAAAGCGTTGTTGGGTCAAGCTCCACTCTATCTATGTGAACTTATCAGGAAACCTATCTCAGCTACCACCGGACGTCCTCTCCGTTCTTTAGACCGTCACGATCTTCTAGTACCGCAGTCTAGAACTGCCACAGCTCAACATCGTGCCTATGCCTCTGTTGGCCCTTTGCTATGAAACAGCCTTCTTGCTGTTACTCGTGCTGCAATCTTATCTAGTAGCACAACTGTTTCTGCTCGTTCTCTTAAGACTTTTCTTTTCTCTAGGGGTTTTTCGCACTGTGAGCGCCTCTGATTAGGCTGTACTGTAAGAGGCGCTTTATAAATCCGTAAATAGAATAGAATAGAATAGGTTCGCATGCACTGGTTGATGGAAAGATAATTAATGAGGTGACACTTCTGTTTCAGATGCTTTAGAACACATTTGGGGGGCGATGACCGACAGGCATGAGAAGGGTTCGAAGAAGGGGGTGAATCAGAAGCATCGCGCACCGTAAAGAGAATGTAATATAAAGCGAATGGGGGAGATTTTGTCCGAGAAGAATGAAGAGAAAGTATCATCGAAACATGGAATTGAGCTGGATAGCTGGAGCCGGAGAGGATAAAAGAGAAGCGTTCATCCCCACCCCCAGTGTGATGGAGAGACTTTTTCATGGGAATATAAGGCAGTAATGGATGAACCCCTGACAAATAATCCTGGAAAGCAGAAGCGGACGTTGTTGACTAAACGACGGAATCTCATCACTTGCCTAGCGATCACTCACAACCTTCGCTAAGGTTGTCTCTTCACTGCATCCATCTTCCCGTCTGGCAGTGCATGCATCACTGTGCATCTCATTGAATGTTTTGCTGTGTATTCCCATCTGTCTCTCTCTCTATATCTCTATCTGTCTCTCTCTGTGTCTCTGTCAGTCTCTCTTCTTATACACCTTCCTTTGTCTGTCTGGATGTCTCAATCTGTTTCTCCGCCATTGCTCGTCTGTCTGATGAGAATCTCTTAACATACAGGTATACGTAAGTCCGACTGTCTCGTCCTACCATTATCGATCTTGAACTGGAGCAGGACCCCTGTTTCCCTATTTCACACTCTGTCTGTCTGTCTATCTGTCTGTCAGTGTGTAATAGGCCTACTGTGTATGTGTTTATATCTTTGCCTGTCTGTGTAAGTAGAGACGCCATTCGCTCCGTTGGTTGGAGCAACGCATTGATTGATGTATTTACTGTCAATTGACAGATGGATCTCTGTCTCCTTCTCTCTGTTACTCCCTCTGTCTCTCTGTCGGTCTTTCTGTCCCGGTCTCTCTTTCTTTTTTTCTCTCTCTCGCTCTCTCTCTCTCTCTCTCTTTCTCTCTCTTTCTCTCACACTCTCTCTTTCTCTCTTTCTCTGTCTCTTTCTCTCTGTCTCTCTCGCTCTCTCTGTCTCAGTCTCTTTCTGTCTTTCCCGGTCTCCGTCTGTCTGTTTCTGTCTAATAATTATGCATATACAATAGGTATTAATCACTATGACATAGTTATAATAAGCATAATAATTCTAATAATAGTACTAACGAATATGACGTCACGCTCTTTGTGGGATGTCACTGTGTATGCTTTATAGACGCCGCTTTCTCTTCCAGACTGACATCTTCTTTAATTTTACTATCATCAAAATTAATAATTTAATAATCTGGATTTGAAGCATTGGAACACATTGATCGTAAAGCCTTTGCTTCTGCAGTGGCCCAGGTTGCGTTTTCGACTTGCTCAATATTTACGTACAACCATCTGGTTTTCTTGAAACATTGATGTTCTTGGCGAATTCTGTTTCTAGAATTCTTTCTTCTGATAAATTATACTATGTCGAAGAAACGAACATCATCTGAATCCAATAACGATGAGAAAACGAACGAAGACTCAGAAGAAAGTAAGTAAACAAAGGAAAGTCTTTTATGATTCTTCGTGATTTCAATGTCTTAATCAGTAGATTCAAGATTTATTTATTTAGCTCATGCACACACATCGAACCATTTAACAGCAAGCTCATCAGCAACACGCAATGCAGGCAGGCAGGCCACTAGGAAAACGAGTTATTGACGAACATCTGAGAATGCCGGTCAGAAGGACTTCCTAACCACCTTCCTATCATAATTCTTCCTCATTTACGCATTGACTATTCAGGCTCCACGGTAACTCGTGTAAGAACCAGATTCTTGCATATCACTGTATAGATATAAAAACTGTGATAATGCTAATATTGTTCATGAGTGTTCAAATAGCAAATCAATAAGTTTTTTAGCAAATCGCAGACAAATATAAAGTTTCAAGCAAGGTAACTGTATATAGAGTTACACTTTTTAAACTGTTCATAAATATAATTGCCTCGCTATGTTAGAAGGCACGCGCATATCACCCTTGTTATGGACGCGTCGCTAAATAAATGTATATCATCATGTTAGAAAGTCATGCACTTGGCATTATTCCACGTGGAATTGGTGGTGATAGTTGTTAACGAGTCGCTTTTCATAGATACTGCATGTGTAGTATTGAACATTTTATGATTATGCGTTTGTTAAAAAGTTTCGGCTGTTTATCGTGCACTTGCAAAGATTCCCTGTTGCTTTCTTTTTCTGCTTCTAGCACTCGTCCAAAGAGGCGGCAATGCTAAACGAGAGAAACTCGACCTGATGTTTGACACAACGGTTAGCTATAATATGGCATCAAACTGAAATTCGGGAATCATTGTTAAATGAATACTTTGTAATTTGTTTGATCAAATAGTTTTATCGTCTGTTAGTGGTTATGAGCTTTTCTCTACCCAGCAAGCCTAATTTCTTTCAATGATTTACATGCATTTAAATTTGAATTTAAGGCTGTTATTTGCGTTTAATCTTTTTACGGTGAGCCGCATATAGGTTCTCTTGTACACATTTCTTCAATCTGCTGCCCAAATACTATATGCCTCCCACCTCAATACCAAACTAATTCAGCAACTTGTTGTTCAGTTGATATTTTTTTCTTCTCCCTCGTTTTTTTTATTTTTATCGAAAATTGTTGTATGTATGTACTGTTAACAATTACTGCGTTTTTGGAGTAAATAAAAACGATATTGATTGATTGATTGATTGATTGATTGATTGATAGTACAAGTTCGTCGTAAATGGCTAAATCAAAATTGAATCACATCCATTTTACAAGTAGGCTAATTAAAGCTAGTTTTATTTCCTTTCATTATGCCCAAAAGCAATCCTAATGGGCAAGGTCCCGCTGGGCAGGGTCCCATGTACCTCAGAAACATATTTGCAATACGAAAGAACACTCGGTATGATTGGAAGCCAAAGTAGAGGAATTTAGGTTATATTTTGATTTATAAAGAGTTAGTACAGGCTCAAATAGGCCTACCCCTTTTGAATCACAAATGCTGAGTGCCCAAACAATATCCGATCAGGAACGAATAAACAGTAAGCTACCGCTTTGACAGGTCAACACATTTGACGTCTTTCAACGTTTGATATCTTTTAACTTTTGCGTTTATAGCTCCAAGATCTTCCGCTCGAGCTACTTGAATGTATCCTCGTCAAACTCGTAGTTATGGAAGTGAGGGATTTGAAGCTGGCCAAAAGTGTGTGGAAAGAAAAGGCGGATCTGGTGATAAACCGACTTACAACTGTCTGTTCGCAATGGACCAACATCCTTACCACCATCTCCTTCCGAACTAAACTCAAAAGAAGTCTAGACAACACTGGTTAGTTCAAGAAATGAATGAGCCTTCTTGTTATTATCAAGTTGTATTCCTCCTTACGATATTAAAAACCTGAAGATAGACTAATCCTCAGAAGAGGTAAATTAAGATAAAACAGTGGCAGCAGCCATTACTAGCCTAAGCGGGTAACTTTACAGCGGCGCATTAAAATATTTGTAGATGATAATATTATCTGCGATTTGGTTGGTCACTGTTCCTCTGCCTACTATTCCAACTGGTGGGGTCAGGTCATCGTGGTCTCTGTTTTGCTCATTTTGAATTGATATGCAAACAGGAGCACAAACATTAAACGAAATATCTCCACTGGCGGGATTTCAATGTCAGTCCCGCAGGGTAACATTCAAACCACGGCACAAGACAGTCGCTTGTCCCCACACGAGCAATATACTATATACGGTTGGTCTAGACAAGTTCAAGCTCATACCATTGATGTCCATCTGAAGTTATGTGTACTCTGCGTCCACTTTCCCTAGGGTCGTTCAATGAGATTCGTGTTCATTGAGCTTCAAATTAATTGCGTATATTGGTTCTTGACGTTTGAAGTTCCATGCATACGCCTACGGCATCGCTCACAGTCAATGTTCTGAATTATCTCAATACAAGTGAATGTGTGTATTTTGTTAATTCTTTTTCATGTTTTAAGAACGATTGTTTCAATAAGTGTCGTTTAATGAGCAATAAATAAAGTATTATACTATTTTCAGCCCAGAGGTTTCGTTTGGAAATTGTGTACGGATTTTCATTCCCATCTCCAATCAATTGTCTGACTACACTGAAAGACGACATATTTATACTGAACAACTTTGACGATGGCGACTCTGTTATTAATGTTTTCAACCGCACCGACATGGAGACTGTGAAGGATGTCATCCCACTACAAAGAAAAGATTTAGTTGACATTACAGGTTGCAGTATGTCCAACTGTGTCTATATAAGCGTAGGAGACAAAGACTTGGGTCTCTCAGTTTTACGCATCTCTAGAGCATCTGATGAAGAAGAGTTTGAGATCAGGCCATGGGAAAGTGACCACAAACGACCAATTTATATGACACGCATCTCAAACAACGGAAGCCTAATTATCCTTTCAAAGCAGGAAGGAGAAGATCCTGCCGTAGTGAGCGTATATAATGCTAATGGTTCCTTGCAAAATGAAGTAACGTTGCCTCTAACAGGTTTTGTGTTCGAGTATCAAGACCTACTTCTAAAGTCAAATGGAAATTTGGTAGTGGCTTATTACTACGATCCGAATTTTGAAACACAGTTATTGGAGGTCGATATGAGTGGAGGCGTTGTACGCCAATTTCAGTCATCATATGATGACGAAGACTGTTCGATTTGTGCAGATAACAACGATAGAATTGTGATTCCTATATATACGGAACAAAACGACGGATTCGAGCTGCTAGATTCCGAATATAATCTCCTCGGTAGTTATATTCTGAAAAAGGATGAAAGCAAGAACCTTTTCCCCGTTGACTTGCACTACGATAATGAGAAGAATGAGATTGTTCTGATTTATTACGAGATGAATTCTGATGTCTGTCTTTTGACTATCATCCGTTTAACAGAAGAATGAACCACTCGAAAGGATGTTAACGATGGGGACAATTTCTATTAAATAATTAAATTGTTTCTCCATTCAATAATGTTTGTATTAAATAATTTCGATATGTCTCTTGGAATGGCGGTTTCGCGGCTACTAATATTATCTAATTTTAAAGAACTGAACTGTGTTAAAAGACTCGCGCGTTATACATTTTGAATTCGCTTACATCGATCTGGTTATCTTAGAAATCATTTATTGTTGATTCGTGTTTTATATTTTAATAAAATCTGGTCTTACCTCAATTGACTTCTTTGTTAAAATGAGCTATGTCAACAATCGCGGACAATGGTCTATACGTAAAAAAATTCATACTCTGCATCTAATAGCGGATTTTACATATTCACTTAAGGTGGTAATGGACTTGACATGGTGACCTTATCTAGCCTTCACTATCTGGGCTTATAAAAAGTTGTGGGCTCATTTTTTTCAAATGATAAAACTACAGATAAAGTGTTTAATTTTGTTAACAAATCTTTCAAATATATTTCAGTTCTGATTCTGATATTGCATAACGTGGGCCTCATAATTCGACATTTGTATCTTAGTACGTACACGTTATTTCGAGACTCTTCCCCTGCCATACGTATACCCATACGTAAAATCGCCGAAATTCGAAAAACGCCTCCCCTCGTTGCGCACGAAATATTTGGTTGGGCTCCTATCTGTCAGGACTATTTGGCTGTGTAGGTCCCAGGTCCCTCTGCCTGTCTGCGTATCTCATCTCTTTTTCTGTCAGCCTGCTCTTATCGCTAACTCCATGTCTCAATCTTTATCTTCATCATTGCATATGTCTCTGTCTGATTAGAATGTATGTGCATATAATGCAAGTCTCGTCGTTCCATTATCTATCTGGAACTGGAGCTGGCTCCCTGTTTCTCTATTACACACACTGTCTGTCTGTCTATATGTCTGTCTGTGTGTGTATGTGTCTATAGCTCCGCCTGCCTTATGGTGTACATGTAAGTAGAGACGCCATTCGCTCCGTTGGTTGAGGTAACACATTGATTGATGTATTTGCTGTCAATTGACAGATGGATCTCTCTGTCTCCTTCTCTCTATTACACTCTCTCATTCTCTCTGTCTCTCTCTGTCTGTCTTTCTGCCACTGTCTCTCCCTATGTATCTTTGTCTCTGTCTCCCTCTCTCTTTTTTCTCTTGCTCTCCTTCTCTAACCTCTGTCTCTGTCTGCCTGTTCGTGTCTCTCTCTCCCTGTCTCTCCCTCTCTTTCCCTGTCTCTGTAAGTCCGTCTCGCTTTCCCTCTTTCTCTGTCTGTCTCTCTCTCTCACACATTGTCTCTCTCTTTCTCTGTCTGTCTCTCTCTCTCTGTCTGTCTCGCTGTCTCTTTGTCTCTCTCTATGTCTCTTTGTCTCTCTCTCTCTGTCTCTTTGTCTCTCTGTCTCTGTCTCTTTGTCTCTCTCTCTCTCTCGGTGTGTGTGTGTGTCAGTCTCTCTCTATCTCTCTGCCTCTGTCTTTCTGTGTGTATGTCTCTGTCTGTCTGTCTCTGTTTCTATGTCTGTCTTTGTCTGTCTGTCTGTCTGTCTGTCTGTCTCTCTGGCCATCGGTCCCACATCTAATGGTCCGTTCGTGATTAGTTTCCTTTCGATCGATCTCCATTTCCTACGTTCCATCGTCAAAGAGAGAAGATGAGTCATGAGGAGAAGGGCGTTCCCTCGATGCCCTCAACACCAGACAAAAGGCTGATCTACCACCACTGAGGAGGAGAGTGGTCCACTTATCCTCCACCTACACCTTAACAAACCAACCAACCAACCTTCACTCAATTTCTCTCTTATTTCTCGTCACAAAACCACCAAAAACGAGATAATCCTATCTGTAGTTTCTTTTAGACGACATTGCGTCATAACGAGAGATGACTTGGGTAACCCTCCTCCGTTTTAAAGGCTCTGGACTGGCACAGCGCATATGTAAGTTTCCTCCCTGTGATAGTGCTGGATATATAAATCCTAAGAGAACGTCATTTGTACGAAGAGAGTAATCGATGCATATCAGCAAAGACAAGATCGAAAAATTATCAGAGAGAGACAGACAGACAGACAGACAGACAGACAGACTGACAGACAGTCAGACACAGAGAGAGAGAGAAAGATAGAGAGACAGGTACAGACAGAGAAAGACAGACAAACCAGGAACATACATTTGTCGATACACACATTGACCGCTCAACATCGTCAAGCGATCTATACAACATCGATCATAGGAAGTCACCTACATACATGAGAGAAATACGTAAATACAATACAATACAATACAATGTACATTTGTATATATTTGCAAGATCTCCCTCGTAATCGTAATCTCAGGGTTCAAAAGAACTACTCAAAATTAGTCTCGAATGATTAGAAAAGAACACCGGGTTATTCAAGAACGGTGAGTCAAGGCAGAGGGGTTGTCTAGAGATACAAAGTCTGGTGGTAGCCTGAAGTATATAGGGATAGAAGGAGAGGGCGGTGCTGCTCCGGTGAGGTTAGCTTAGGATGAGATATAATGGGAGGTGGAGGAAATGGTGGATCAGGGTTTGACTGTATACCTAAAAAGAGGGGAGACTTTAGTTCGAAAACAAAATCCTTCGGGGTCATACCCAGAGAGCGTCAAGTATACAGAAGGCAGTGGATGAGCAGTGATATCGGTAGAGGGTTTGGGAACTTACGAAATTCAGAAGTGAGATGGCTCCAGAGGCATTTTTGTCTAAATGATCGGATGGAAATTTCCGATAAGAAGTTACGGGATCAGGAAAGAGTGAGGTAGGAGATTCAAGCTTATTCACGAGCGCTACGTCAAATCGAAAGGGTTGTCCAAAGGATAGTCCGTGGGCGGTCAGAGTTCGGTTTCCGGGTCGTTGACGAGGTCGCGAAAGTGATTAGGATGAGAATGCTGCTATAAAGATGGTTGGGAATTACAGTAGTCGTGTTATAGGTAGACAACTTGTAAAACAACGATCCTGTAAGTAGTTCTAAATTGAAGCATGAATTGCTTGCGACTGAGTTCATGAAAGTGAATATAAAGTTCTAAAAACACATCGAAAGAGACTAAATAAAATAAATACCGGTCAGATATTTTCATCGTTATTTGCGTCTTTTTTGCCGAACAACTATAATAATAACGTTGAATTAGCCCCCGACCGGAAATGACAGCGCAATCGACCACGGACTAAATATCATCGGAGGTATTTCCTTTCGTGAGCGCAATACTGGCGCCATCTTTTCTACGTCTCATTAATTACGATAGAAGACCTGGCAACCCGACCGATAAAAAATCGCAAAGGCTTTTCACGTCTTCCACTTCCGAATCTAAATAAACGTTAGTCGCCGCTGTTCCATTGACAGACGCGAGCACCGCCATTCGCTCTCGAGCTCCCGATTCATTTATCACGGACTCCCGCAGTTGCATGCAAGTGGTCCATTGATGCAAATATTCAGTAGTTTAGTCTGAATATATATTACTTTCGCTTTTTAGTTCAACCATCAACTGACTTGGTTCTGAACATTCCTAAACCTAATGTGAGTGACATAACCACTTATATAACGCCATTATTCATAATGTTTGATGCACTTATTGAGGGTCGTTTCTTAAGACAATTTCCGAGTGAGTTCGGTGAACGACGAAGAATGGAATCCGAGAAGCTACGGAAACAGCCGAAGGAGAAACCGAATCAAGGCGCTTTGTAGCAGCCTTAAAATGAATAAATAAATAAATAAATGGATGAATGAATGAATTGATGAATGAATGATTGAATGAAATAATGGATGGAAGGATGAATGAATGAAGAGATAGGTATTGTTGATATGCTGTTAAGAGCTATTATTTCCACTCTGCAGGTTTGTCTAAAGCAACCTTCACTTATTTTGGCCCTTCGCCAAATTAGCTGACCTTTCCTTACTTCATTTATTTTTTTATTCTGAAATTTTACATCGCCCTTCTTCAAAGTTTTCTGCTCAGAAGTGCACATGCCTCATGCAGTGCGGCAGTGCCATTGCGTGACCTTTTAACTTGACCTTTGTATTCATAGTATTTGATGATGAATCGCTGACTTTTGTCTTACTTCAGACAACATCTTTCGAAAAATGAACGGACGAAAACGATTCAGCACAGGAGAGAAAGATTAGAAAGATTGACCTATTGCGGACCTTGATACTTTCCTCCAGGAAATACAAACTCGCCCAAATCAATTACTTTCCTCATCCAATTAATACTCCTTCTTCTCATTCCATTTCCTTCTCCCATTCATTTCTTTCGTCCAATCTTTCTCTCATTCCTTTAACCTATCAATTATCTTTCAATCTATCTGCCTGCCTGCATGCATGCATAAATACACACTCAAACACACACAAACGTATCTACGCACCTACGTAACTGCGTAACTGCATACATACGCACAATGTCGTACATACATACATGCATGCATACATACATACATACATACATACATACATACATACATACATACATACATACATACATACATACATACATACATACATACATACATACATACATACATACATACATACATACATACATACATACATACATACATACATACATACATACATACATACATACATACATACATACATACATACATACATACATACATACATACATACATACATACATACATACATACATACATACATACATACATACATACATACATACATACATACATACATACATACATACATACATACATACATACATACATACATACATACATACATACATACATACATACATACATACATACATACATACATACATACATACATACATACATACATACATACATACATACATACATACATACATACATACATACATACATACATACATACATACATACATACATACATACATACATACATACATACATACATACATACATACATACATACATACATACATACATACATACATACATACATACATACATACATACATACATACATACATACATACATACATACATACATACATACATACATACATACATACATACATACATACATACATACATACATACATACATACATACATACATACATACATGTATGTCTAGCTTCTTGTCTGTCTACCTGCGGTCTGTCTGTCAGTCTGTCTGTATGTTTGCCTGTGTCTGTCTGTCAGTGTCTCTCTATGTTTCCATGTGTCTATGTCCCTCTGTGAGTCTCTTCTCTGAGATTTCTGTCCTGTCTCAGAGTGCTTCCTTCAATTTGGGAGATTTTCAAATGCAGTCGTCTTGGCGACAAACGAGACATGAACGCAATGAATTGTGTCACCTGTTGCATTGGTAGACACTGTCTCTGTCTCCCAGATCCAATGACGCCAACTTTCGGTCTTTAGAATATACAAAATGACTGCCATTGGCAGTGATATATATATATATATATATATATATATATATTATATGCTTGGGTGACTGGGTGCATGTGCGTGTGTCTGTCACCCTTTGTCTCTCTGTCTGTCTCTCTCTCTGTCTGTCTCTGTCTCTGTTTGTCTCTGTCTCTGTTTGTCTGTCTCACTCTCTCGCTCTATCCATCCATCCATCCATCCATCCGTCCGTTCGTCCGTCCATCCATCCATCCATCAATCTATCTACCTATCTATCAGTCCATCTATCTATCTCTCTCTCTCTCTCTATATATATATATATATATATATCTATTCTCAGTTTGTCTGTCTGTCTCTGCTTGTCTCTACTTGTCTCTGTCTGTTTCTGTCTGTATCTGTGTGCGTGCGTGTGAGTGTATGTGTGTAAGGTGTTGGCAACAACTCCTTCCTTTAGGAGTTGGCGATGTTGCTAATACAGGTGGCACCATGGACTAAACATTAGAAGGACGCTAAGTGGTCAGAGACAGACACGCAGACACATAAACACACGGACAACAAAGATAGACAGACAGACATAAGGAAACACACATAAACAGACACAGTGACAAGCACAAAGACAGTCACACAGACAGGCACAGAGACAGAAAGACAGAGAGACAAACAGACAGCTGATGTTAGACAAGGCTCACACGAGTTCGCATCATTCAAAGGTCATTTGAAAGTCCACTCGACTATTAACAAGTGGCAAAGCGCATTGGGAATGTTGGTGGTGAAGGCAGAGGTAGGCCTGTTGGTGGTGGAGGTGGTGGTGGTGGAGGTGGTAGAGATGGTGGTGGAAGTAGTGGTGGTGATGGAAGTGGTAGAGGTGGTGGTGAAAGTATGGTGGTGGTGGTGGAAGTGGTAGAGATTGTGATGGAAGTAGTAGTGATGGTGGAAGTGGTAGAGATGGTGGTGAAAGTATGGTGGTGGTGATGGAGGTTGTAGAGGTTGTGATGGAAGTAGTGGTGGTGAGGAAGTGGCGGATGTATGTACATACGTACATATGTACATATATACATCTATGGTGTTGATTGTAGTACGGGTGTTGTTGATGTTAGTGGGTGATTGTGATTGTGGTGGTGGTGGGTGTTGGTGCTGAATGAACGCATTGGTCTACAGTTGTGGGTGAATTATTCGTACGTGCATCAATGGATGGAATAATTGATTAACGACATCCGAATAAAGTAGAGACCAACAGGAGAACCAGCGCAGACGCCTTCACCAATCAAAGGACAACGACCTCTCTCTCTGTCTCTGTCTCTGTCTCTCTCTCTCTGTCACTGTCACTGTCTCTGTCTCTATCTCTCTCTCCCTTGGTCTGTCTGTCTGTCTGTCTGTCTGGCTCTCTAACTTGAAGAAGAGGAAGAAGAAGAAGAAGAAGAAGAGGAAGAGGAACAGGAACAGGAACAGGAAGAGAAGGAGGTGGAAGAGGAAGAGGAGGAAGAGGAAGAGGAAGAGAAGGAGGGGGAAGAGGAAGAAGAAGAAGAAGAAGAAGAAGAAGAAGAAAGGTCAGGTGGAGGGGATATAGAGCTGCTTATATTTCATAAATATTCAATAACTATTATAAATTTCTACAGTATTTTCACTGTTCATCCTGTTTCGTTGCATCCTTGTCTTTGGAAATTGAAATTTTCTCCCACATGTTCCCCTCACAAACCCAAATTTTGTCAACCTGTTCTCCAAAAATCCAGGACCAAGCCTCCGCCAATGATATATGCCATAAAAATATATAATACATGTATTTACTTTGTACATAAAATATATATTTATATATATAACGATGTCTACACGTTAACAATCATAACACCCGTTGATTTAAGGGCTTTGAACGAAATATGATACGATGACGTGTTAGAATTTTCAACCGGTAGAACCAGGGTCATGGTAGAACCAAGAATAATGGACAGGGTGGTAGGTCCATGTATGTCACAAACCAGGTCACCTGTCAATCACGGAGGCACCGCGTGCACAATCTCAGACAAAGGAGGACAAAAGCCCCTACCATAGGGTGCGACGTCGTTCGTGGGGTTAAATGCACAGACATCCCCCTCCAACTCATTCTCCCAGCGAGCGTCAATTTTTACAATGCATTTTGCTCCTGACGGAGTAATAACAGATTAATATTCAGAATGCGACCGCTTGGGCGGCCATTGTAACCGCCTGCGTACTGCGCCTAAAGGCTGGGACATAAAACCAGCCACTTCTATATTGGCAGCCTAACAACGGTTCGGCAGATGATGAAAAGGAAAGTAATGATCACCTCAGTCGTCAAGGAGACATTGAGTGAGTGAGCGAGCGAGCGAGCGAGTGAGGTGAGTGAGCGAGTGAGCGAGTGAGGTGAGTGAGCGAGTGAGGTGAGTGAGGTGAGCGAGTGAGCGAGTGAGCGAGTGAGTGAATGAGTACGTAGAATTGGCAAATATGCCACCGGTAATAAGTTCGTTGAGATATTATTATATAAGTGATACGATGGAACCTCCTCTCAGCTAATGATAAAATCTCAACCGTACGATATAGTCCTATACGAAGTAGGACACAGGACAACACGTGGACACACAGACACACAGCCAACCAACAAGAGATGCCACCTCACATCATAGGCGCAAACAAGAGCTCATACTTTTCTAGGAAGGTACAGGGAATGACAGAGGGTGAGACACAGGCAGACAAATAGACGGACAGATAGACAGACAGATCATCGACCTAATAGACACAGACCGCAATTGGCGTCGGAAGACTTTAGATCAACAACTTCATATAACTGTTTGTCGCTCGGGATAATTTGTTAGAAGCATTCGTCTGTCTGTTTGTCTGTTTGTCTGTCCGCGTGTCTGTCTGTCTGCCTATGTGTCTGTCTGTCTTCATTTATATCTCAGTGTCTGTCCTACCGTCTGTCCGTGTATCTGCCTATGTGTCTGCCTGTGTGTCTGTCTGTCTGTCTTCCTGTCTGTCGGCGTGTCTCTCTGCTTGTTGCCAAACTGACCCTGTCCTTGATATCTCAACATAAAGTACAAGAATGACTTTCTAGTCCTCGATCAGCTTTTATCAAAGGCCAATATCAGAATCCACCAGAACGACATAGACAGACAGAGAGACAGACAGAGGCACGTAGATACACAGACAGAAAGCGATATAGAGAAAGAGAGAAGGAGAGACACATAGACACGGAGACAGACAGACAGACAGGTCATTACATATTAATCGAATAAATAGATCTGAACGAAGGTCAGTGTCTGACCATTCGCCGCCGGACATGACATGTTAAGCTCATTCAGCAATTGACCACTGGTCAGTCTAGGGGTCAACCACAAAAGAACAACGACCTCTCGGTATGTCAAGGTCAGACAGACAGACAAACAGACAAACAGACAAACAGACAGATGAAGGTAAACATAGGCAGAGAAGGAGAGTGTACACAGATGATGAACATGTCTCTACTGTCTGAACCTTATAATATATTCATTTGCAACAGAGTCATCGCTTCATTTGTCTGTGAATATCTGTCTGTCTGTCTGTCTGTCTGTTTATCTGTCTGGTCTGCTTCATGCCTGTCTGCATAATACTATGATGTACATGTATCAGCCAGTGCATAGAAAACGCATGTGTGCGTGTGTGTGAATACTAACACTTCCTACGCCTACAAAGATGTTGACAAGTACTGGACCACATGTGAGACCATCTGTCCCACATGCACATAATAAATTGCACGGAGAGGAGGAGGAGGAGGAGGAAGAGGAGGAAGTGAGGAGGAGAAGGAGGAGGAGCAGGAAAAGGAAAAGGAGGGCAGGCAGATATCGTGTGTGTCCCACGTGCTTCAAGTTTCATCGTCTGCTGTTGGATTTACCCGTAACACAACACAACACAGTCAAAGGCAACAACCATTACAAACACGTCCCACAGATAGTATATCGGTTACAATGAATGAGGTCCCGTGCCACCACAGTATTAAATGTGTCAGTTACCCTGACCTTGTTTACATCTTCGGGGTCAATCCATCCGAGCAGCAGGCCTAATGAATTGAAACCTGTTACAGAATGTAAAATTGCCACAATGTTGGCAATAGATTCGCTGAGTCACTCACCGATGGATCGTTCATCCAAACATATTATATTGTTGAGAATCGATGACATTGAAGTCCCAGACATTATTGCTATCTGCCTCAAATATCAACACAGCTGAACATGAATTGAAACCCTTCGTCAAGACACACTCATTTTTATAATTAATACATATAGATCGTTAAATAGTGATGCAGATAGGCACTAATCCTTTTGGAAAGAAAGACGAAGACGTCTTTAGCTGAGAACGATAGAAAACATTATAGAAACATTAAGTCCTAAGGACTTAAATGACGGAGCAAAGATTTCAATTTGTACCATGTCTGCCTGGAGTCAATCTTAACTATTTTTACTGGGCCTGACAACTTAGTTAAAGTAAAATGGCCAAATGTAAAACAAGATATAAATAGGATAGATGAAATAAGAACCAGCTGTACTTACTTACTAGTCGAGTCGCCTCCTAATATAATTTAAAACTTCTACTGAGAATATAGTCTTAGTTTTAAAGTAGTAAAAGGGGGATCTAAGGCGAAGTGGCACTGGGAGTGTGGGATAGCGTTATTCTGGGGCCTTGACAAGTAATAGAAGCCGGTCTATTTTAACGACACTGTCTGATAGCAAGGATCATTAGCGTCGCCCTCCTTCTGTATCCAAGATAGGGATTGGCACTAACAGAGTGCGAACAGTGGAGGAGTTTAGCCTGTGTATGACCAGAGAAAGGTCATTCATCAGATGGCACTGAGAGGGTGACATCAGACCACTGCTGTGGATACAACACGTTCGTCATATTTTTAAATTAAATATTATTACAGAGAAACCTGATGGCTGATGTCGCCATAGGTCGCGAGATTTATGAAGTTCCGTTTGGAAGTATGGAGAAAGAGCGATCGAGGTTTAGAGACCCAGCAAAGGAGGCAGAAGGAAGTTGAAAGATGGAACGACGGAATATGAGACAGGTCATCCATCAATCACTCCTCAGTTGGTCGGTCGATGATGAGCGGAGAGGTCTCAAACAAATCCCAACAGAATCAGAGTGCAGGAGGAGGAGAAAAAGGAGGAGAGAGGAGCCGAATGGACGAGGAGAGGAGAAGGGAGGAGGAGGGAGGAGGACGAGAGGAAGGAGGACGAGAAGGAGAGGAAGGGAGGAGGAGAGGAGGAGGAGGAGGAGCAGGAGGGGGACGAGGAGGAGGAGGAGAGGAAGGGAGGAGGAGGGAGGAGGACGAGAGGAAGGATGACGAGAAGGAGAGGAAGGGAGGAGGAGGGAGGAGGACGAGAGGAAGGAGGACGAGAAGGAGAGGAAGGGAGGAGGAGAGGAGGAGGACGACGACGACGAACGAGGATAAAAACAAGAGTGACGAGAGAAAGTGAACAGGAAGTGAAGTCAACGACTTTGCTGTGGTCATCTAGTTTCTGGGCGTTGTGCCTTTCTGCCTCATGCGTGGTCCGTGTTGTTCGGAGTTTTTCCTGTTTGGTTAATTATAGGAGAAGAGGAAAGAGAGCGAGTGAACTGTGTTCCCTGGTTAATCCTTTAATTCTATGACCATCGCTTCTTTAATCGCTCGCAGTGGAAACTTAGTTTTGTTCTCAATGTGAAAAATAGTATTTCTCTGTTGGTAATAATTATGTTCAGTAGTTTCTGTTTCTCTATCCTGATCACAGTATACAGTTGTGAACTTACAAGTAAGTTAGCAGATGTCTCTCTCTGTATCTGTCTGTATCTCTGTCTGTCCGTCATTCTCTGTTTCTGTCTCACTCTCTGTCTCTTTGTCCCAATTTATCGGAGTGCTCAATCTCCTTAATCTATGATCTTTGGTTGTTGACTTGACAGACTATAATTATCATAGTATCAATTTAAGTCGGCTTAACTAAGTGCCCACTGCTCGACCGGTGACAAGGTCAATGGACACTCGTACAAGCGGACGGGTAGAGGGACTGACACAGGTACAGACGGACGAACAGACAGACGGAGGGCAGAGACACATAGAGAGACAGACATACAGACGGACAAAGGAGCAGACAGACAGAGGGGCAGAGAGACAGAGGGACGGGAGAGAGATCGAGAGAGATCGCTGATTAAGAGAGACAAATGCAATCAAACCAGGAAGTCGAACATTTAACTAAACCAGGATTTGTACATAATTATTATATCAACAACAGAGCTACAATGAAAATATGGCAGGCAAAGAGAGAGAGATAGAGAGAGAGTGAGAGAGACAGAGAGAGAGACAGAGAGAGAGACAGAGACAGACAGAGAGAGACGAAAATACAGTGATACGCAGAGACAGACAAAGCCACAACATTGGTCAGTTATTTCATTGAGTTAATTAATGGCTTCTATTGCGCCTTTTACAAATGTAGAAGACAACCGAAGTACATCAGCACCAGATCGATATCCAGAAGATCGATCTACTCAGACAGAGACAGAGACAGACTCAGACATACTCTGATACAGACATAGACAGAGACATAAACAGATATACACGTCAAACCAAACAGACAGAAATCTGAATTTCTAAAAAGCCACAGTCTCCACGAGACAATAATTGTTCCTCTGGATAGATGTAGAAACCGTAAAAGACAAAAGACAACGAACGAGGTGCTATCTATTGTTACCACATCGTCATGACTACCAACAGTCAATAGGATTCTTCAGCCTCCAAAATTGCCATACCGAAGAAAATTACGGAGACGATTTTGTACAGTCAGAGCTACCCAGAGTTAGTCTGTTTCTCTGTCTATGTATCTGTCTGTCTGTCTGTCTGTCTATGTATCTGTCTGTCTGTCTGTCTGTCTGTCATGTTACAGCCTAATCTTAATGCCATATCCGTCTAATCAGAACATAAAACAATTCGTATGCATAACACTTACTAATAACAGATTTGAAATGTACAATTTTTAAATCTTAAGATAATCATCGCATACAAGTTGACAAGTATATAATCATGTGATTCGATGACACAGTTCAGAACTATAGAGCATTTATTCTTTAATTAACCAATTAAAAACCGCATTTTGGTCAACATAGACATTCATAGATAGAAACTGCTTGTAGATCTTATTGCGAAGTGCTAAAGTACGTGTCTGCTTACCGGAATAATGTAAAATGTATGCGTAGGTTAGAGTTGTAACCGATGCAGTGGCACAGCTGCATCATGAACTAACTGCATTATGGAAGAACCAGTGTTCAATACGCAGTTTCGTCATAGTCATCTTACTTGTTTAATTTACGAGTAAACAACGAATAGAACAGACGAGGGAATAACTTCTTTATTTCTTGACAATGTGACTGGATGACAATGACAGACGAACAATGGAACTATTGTTATGTTCCAGTATAGGCTGGTTTTGTTTGATTTTCTTAGTTTTTGCTGTGTGTGACCCAGAGGCGGCGATCCCGGGGGGGAGTTCGAGGGGACAAGTGCCCCACCTATTACAGAGAAGGGGCAATTTATACTTGTGCCCCTCCCCAATATTTCATACTCCTCTCATTGAGTGTACCCCCACCTGTCAAGCAAGATCGCCGCCTCTGGTGTCATTTTATGTACTTTATCGTCGTCATGCAGTGATGTCAACCATACTTCAACGTATGTCGTCATAATAACGGACTCATGTAGCACATGTCCGTCAAAGAAAAGAATAGCGCACATTCCATATGTACGATCGCACATATTGTTGCACATGACAATAGAAGCTGTGTTCCATAGATCATCTTATAATAACAAATGCTTCCTCGTGTGATCGTCGGCTGACAGTATGACTCGTTAATGGACCCAGTCGGATATAATGTGCAAGCGATGACCTAAGTTCTTAACTTGCGGAAGATATCAGAATAGGCATTATACAGGACTTGCCTTTTGTTCCAAAACCTGGGGAGAAATCGGGACCATTAGCCAGCAGCCCATTGAGCTCACGTGGCTGTCAGTATGAGAAGGGGGTTCTTTCATCTTATCTTACGTCTATGGATTGTCCCCAAACTCTCACGTCCACCGAGAGTTGTGAAACCCCACCTGATTGGTGAGTCATACAGCAACCTGTAGCTATAGGGCTTTCGTAACGTTTTGCATTCTCAGACCTCTTAAACCATGGGCCATCATAAAACGACTGCATATTATGTGGGTTCCAAAGCTAAAGTCTTTCGAGATGGTTACAACAATGATAACCGTATACCAGTGACCGTGGGATCCTCTGAACCCACGTATAGTATAGAGATGGAATCAGGATACCTATATTCATTCTCAGCCTCTGGATCAGCATTTTCAATGAGTTCCTTGGATTTAACTCTAGATTTCTCGTGACTGACCAGCGGATGATGTCGTCTCATTCTGTGGGATGTCTGTACTGATGAATCAGAACAGTAAAAGATAGTTCAGTCGATTGCTTATTTTAAAAGAAGGCGTGTCAGATGAACAGAGGTTTGAAGGATGGAAATGGATGTAATGAAATTAGTTGGTCCAAGGATAAGATCTTGTGCTTAAGTATGTATATGCATCAAATTCAATGAGAGCAGAAATTTAATCACGGAGTCTGTCGCAGTGATTGAAAGTCAAAATCTAGTTATCCATGTTATCTGAAATTACTAGATTTGCAAGTATACTAGTCTGACTGCTTCAAAAGCATTAAGAAAATCTAAGGTTAACAAGTGTATAGGCTGGTTGGATTTGAGCATGAGAGAGACAGAGACAGGGACAATTAGACAGAGACAGAGACAATTAGACAGAGACAGAGAGTTGTTGTGTGAGAGCAATGTGAGTAGCCATGGTTGAGTCTGTTTAGGTCTAAAAGCAAATTGATCTGAATACATATTTCAAAGTTCTGATCTAATAGCCTTTAGGATGTATACGTTGGAAAACAAAGCAATAGCTGCCCGGAATAATTGATCTCTCTGTGTCTGTCTGTCAGTCGATATTGCTCAGGTACAAAGTGACAGTCTCTGTCACAGTGTGACTCGGTCTTGACAATATCGGCTGTGACATGCATCTATCACGTTAACACCGTTTCAGATCGTTTTACGGTTAGATTCGCAAGAGATCGATATAATTATAATCGATATAATTAACCATATATTGGACCACAGATTAGTCTATGCCTTGATAAATAACACAATTCTCATGCATCAAGTCCTAAAAATTCACTAGTCCCCTTATAAGGACAGACATTCTGAACGTTGAGCTGTGAACAACTATTTCTTTGTTTGCTATATATAATGCGTTATAAATACCGAGTATACATGTATCAGCCAGCGAAATGCATAAATGCAGAGGTTTGTTACATGTTACATGCAAAAGAGCTGAATACGAACTCATTAGTAAAACGACAGGGATCAGACATACAACCACAAAATTGGATTCACACGAATAATGATCACAATTCATGATATCCGGAATTCGTTTTGCCGACCTATTTTATATGACGCAGCTCTCGTTAAAGAGTTAGTGTGCTCCTCTTAGCTTTACAGAAATACTGAATGTCGAGGTTACGTTTCTGATTACCCAGAGGCGCAACTTGAGCATTTTCGTAGGGGTGCTGATAGTGCAAACGCCGTAGGCGTGAAGTAGCGTACTGATATCACCCTCCTCATTGACGCGTATATATACATACGGTCAACCGCCAACATCATAGGCCAACCTCCTATGCCAACCCCTTAGGCAAGTCTCATACGCTAATCGTCAACGACACGTAGGCCAACTCACCAGTTCCAGGAATGTCTACGTCCTTCCTTTTGTAGCGCAGCTATAATTGGTGGCACCAGAAGACAGGCCATCTCAGTGTAGAATCCGAGATGTCGTCAAAAGAACTTCCATTCGATCATCGCAATAAATCCAAGTGCAAAAGAAGACGCCAAAGACAGTCTTTCCTCCTCTTTCTCTTCCTCTTCATGTAGACATCGAGCACCGCAGACCAACCACCCGACGTACGTAGCACATCAACCCCAACCGACCTTCATCACCAATTCCTTGCCTGATCGACGAACCGTGTCTCACCCTCAGCGCACCGTCAACTGCGGCGGAGTGTGGCGACAAAACAGACAATTGATTGGGTGAGTAAGTCACGCCCATCCGTGACGCAAACACCAAATGTGTCTGTATCACTTCTCTTCCTCCTATTCCTCTTCCTCCTCCTTCTCCTCCCTCTCCCTGTCCTTCTCTGCTATACAGTATAGCGAAATACAAACTGCTTCCTAGTATTAACCCACTAACCGAAGATTTCGCTGACAAATTTCCAGGGAAGGAAACGAAGGACGACTTCTGTTGTAATTCGAAGCTTCACTCACCGTCACACACTAAACTCCTCCTCATCCTACTTTTGTGTAGAGAAATTAAGGCGATTCAAGGATTATCATCATCATCATCAGGTTTATTATTATGCACTCCGTCTCATATGTCAATAGTCTCTTTGTCTCTGTCTGTCTGACACTATGTGCTTGTCTATGTCTCTTTGTCTGCCTGGCACTATGTCTATGTCTGTCTCCCGGCTCGCCAATCAGATAGGCAGAATCAAATCAAATATGGTAACAACAGCTTGACTCTGATATTGGACGCCCGACCAACCGACCGACCGACGCAATATAACTAATGAACCTGACTGAATCAACAGCTGGAGTCGTCGCCTTCGCTGCTGCTAATGGTCTGACTGTGGCTTCTCGTATCCCACCGACGACGATCATCCGTTGACCTCGCTCGATGCTTTTGAAAGCCCGTTCAGTTCACTCGTAATCACATCCATTAAAACAATTACAACGCCGCTAATAATCGACGTCCATTTACGAACAACATGTCGCAAGTATGTCGACGGCTCTGCAGGCGAACGAGAAGAGCCATAAAAAACGAGGAAATGAGATTAACGGACTATATAATAAAACACGTGACGCGTGTTGAAAAGATACAAAACATGAAGCAAAACATTCTCTTGGCGGAAGAGGAACAAAGGTTTCTGACGTCTCTTTGGTATTAGATGTGAATTTGAATATAAAATGACTGACTCAATTATTATCACTGTCGCAATTTATCGTCGTCTTTCCTGCCTGTTGGGGAAGTTTACGTTCACTAATTATCATAATTTCCATATTTATTATTATCATCATCATCATCATCATCAGGCTTGTTATTAATTATCATTATCAGATCGATTATTATCATCATTTTCCCATTCACTGTAATCATTATCAGGTTCACTATTGTCACTATCATCATAATCACATTTGACTCGATTAAGTTTTCGTTAGTTATGGGCGACCATCCTGGGCGAAATGTTAATAAAGATATGGGTGGATTTTAATTTTTACTTATTTATACAGATCTACTGTAGATACATATTCATTAATAGTGGGTGATACGAAGCTATTATTCATAAACAGTAATCATAACTAATCTTAACTGAGCGACTCGCACATGCACCGACTGATCCGCTCTCACGAACCAGACCATCGACCTATTTGCCAAGGTTTTCGTATAATCTGTTACGAATATTAAACCTCGTTACTAATAGTATTGTTGTATTAGTTGGCATAAAATGTAAGAAGTCTTGGTCTTTTTTAAAGATAGACAATGTCGCAGCATAACGCACCTCAGTAGGGAATGAACTCGAGATTGAGGGTTCCAGGCAATGAATAGAAAATTTCATAAATACATATATATATATATATATATATACATATATATACATACATATATATCAAAATAGTTGGAATCATCCGTTTTCGTTATGTGTCATCACCGTGGTAGAGATTCCATGACGTGAGCGTAGACAAGTACTGACTGTTTTCAGTTCAATTCTCCAAAGCGTCATTCATCATCGCGATCTCTTTCAATTTCAAAAGACGTCAGTTGCTGCTGATCTGCTCCACTGCATTAATTGACGAGTAACAATTTCTCACTATATCTTTTTAAATTCCCTAACCAGACCCTTTCACGTCGGTAATAAATTCTCTCAAAGGTTCACTGATTCATGGAAGATGCACTTGACAGCATTTATGTAATACGTTTATAAATAAAAAACTAACAGAGGCTTCTGGTTAATTAAGTTCGAGAACAGCTTACAGCCCAGTTCTGTTTGAAGACGCAATGTCATAGCTTCGCCCTCCTCATTTATCCAGGCTTAGGACCGACACCAGTTGAAAAAGCTGCGGTGTTGTCATACCACTTGTGCTAGTATTATCTTGAGAACCTTGTTCACGAGTTTCAACGTTGAAACGGATTTGGCAAAATAGTCGACGACGAAATAACGTTGAAACGAAGAAGAGTCGCGTCTGCAGTTGATAAACACGAGTTCGATCTTAACTGGATCTAAACGATCTTTATACATTAGTTTCAAACACTTTTGATTATTTTCTGCTGTTTGATTTTATTTTCTGCTATTTTTCTCTTTCACATCAGCTTCAATTATTATATATGATTTAGTGTTAATCCGCTCTATTTTATATTGGTTTCCATTGTTGTTTAGTTCTTTTTATAAAATTCAGATTACAATCAGTTGTGAATGCAAATAATAATATCTTGTTCCCGATATAAGAATTACCAAATAATTTCTACTGCTTCATACTATTTGCAAGACATCTAAATGCAATCGAGTGTAACAGTATATCCTTGGAGTTCCTTGGAGTTCCTTGGAGTTCCTTGGAGTTCCTTGGAGTTCCTTGGAGTTCCTTGGAGTTCCTTGGAGTTCCTTGGAGTTCCTTGGAGTTCCTTGGAGTTCCTTGGCTTGGAGTTCCTTGGCTTGGAGTTCCTTGGAGTTCCTTGGAGTTCCTTGGAGTTCCTTGGAGTTCCTTGGAGTTCCTTGGAGTTCGCAACACCGATCGATCAGAGATATCGAACTACTACTGTTTAAAACTATAATAGAAATGGATTCCTAAGTTTAAATCCGACCACGACTTTGTAATTTGCAAGATGGCGTCAAGTATCTTAAACGGCAAATGAACGCATGCTATGGAAAATGGACATGCTATATGAGTGTCATGTTCCGTTTGAGACCTGGAATGGGAATAATAATAATAACGATAATAGTCATAATCATAATCATGACGATCATAATCATAGCCATGACCAAATCTATAACCATGACCATAATTATAATAGTCACATCAATCATAATGATCACAATAATCATATTAATCATCGTAATGATCATAATCGTCATCGTTGTAATCTTTATTATAGTAGTAGCAGCAGGAGTAGTAGTTGTACTGATAATAGTGATAATAGTAATAGTAGCAGTTGGGGAAGTACCTGTAGCAGTAGCGCAGTATAGCAATAATAATGGAAGTAATAGTAATAGTAGTAGTCGTTGCTAACGAGCAACAAACCACATCATTAAGAAACCCATCTGCAATGTCTATATCCATTCCAGAATTATTACATTCTCCTAATTTCTGCATTATACCAAGAGATGAGATATTCATCGGATGTAAATAACAATAATTGCTCCTACGATTTAACGACCGCCGTTACATATCATAGCAAAAACCTCATTGCATACGAATAGCAGACGTTGGCCACATTATACACCATGAGCATAAATAAAGCACCTGAACCAACAATATACGCACTGCGTGTTTTCTCTTGTTTCACAAATACACGAAGTATTCCCGATGTTACACGGATCGACAGTGATATACACCCTAAGCTCGGAGTATAGCAGAATCACTCAGAACCAGTCCAGAGCGGCAGTGAAGGACACCCTGAGTATTTCCAAACCAGCGCAGAGCAACAGTGAATTACACCCTAAGCTCGGAGTATATAAGAACCACTCAGAACCAGTCCAGAGTGGCAGTAAAGTATCCCCATTGTATTGGATACAATCATGCGCCAAATAACTACGATGATTGAATATTGATTGATTTTGATCCGAACTGAGATGACCGCAGATGATATTAGCATCGACCATGAAACCCTAATGGAAAGATAAACTATGGAACAAATTGTGATTTTTCGATCGAGTCTCCGACTCATAATTATAAAATGAAATTTGCCCGAAGAATATCAGACCTCTGATCGCTTCTGGCAAATTAACTTTGCATATTCGATGCCTCGCTGTTGTCTGGTTAATTGGGTCCGTAAAAAGCGACCCAGCGATGCTCGTAAATAGTGATCACTTTTAACCACTCACACTTATCTCTTCCTCAATCGATTCAACATATGTGTGTGTCAGTCTGCTTGTGTCTTTGCATGTATGCGTGCGTTTGAGTTCGTGGAAAGAGTGGATCATGCAGTTGTAATCACTGAGTTATACAGAGACACTTAATTCAAGGGAGGTTTGTCACTGATGGCCAAGATATGATCTGCTTATTCACTACGTATAGTCTCTCAGTGTCTCTGTCTGTCTCTGTCTCCGTCTATGTATCTGTTTGTCTTTATATCTCTGTCCCTGTCTCTGTCTCTCCATCTCTGTCTGAAGATCCATCCCATAAAAAGTGAAGCCCTCAACTGCCCTAACGACCTTTGCTATCAAAGTGTCGTCAAACTGACACTACTTCCACTACTACTACTACTACTACTTCCACTATACTACTAGTCCCACTGTTGAGTCAATTTCCAAATGTCTGTTTTCTGGCAGTGCCAGTCCCAAGAATAAAGGAGAAGGGCAACGCTAATGGTCTATATTATTCTAGTGCGGTTACACTGTAACTATAGAACTGCTACTACCAACGAAATGAACACAAATCTAATATTCAAGATGAACTGACGCCTGTTTGTGTCACTTTATGTACGTGCGTTCGTCTGTTTGTTCATGCATCTGTTTTGTTTGTGTGTGTTTGTGTCGTCATTACGTATGTAACTTCGTGTCCTTGTATGTGTGTATATGTGTGTATGTGTGTATATGTGTGTATGTGTGTATATGTGTGTATGTGTGTATATGTGTGTATGTGTGTATATGTGTGTATGTGTGTATATGTGTGTATGTGTGTATATGTGTGTATGTGTGTATATGTGTGTATGTGTGTATATGTGTGTATGTGTGTATATGTGTGTATGTGTGTATATGTGTGTATGTGTGTATATGTGTGTATGTGTGTATATGTGTGTATGTGTGTATATGTGTGTATGTGTGTATATGTGTGTATGTGTGTATATGTGTGTATGTGTGTATATGTGTGTATGTGTGTATATGTGTGTATGTGTGTATATGTGTGTATGTGTGTATATGTGTGTATGTGTGTATCTGTGTGTTTGTGGACGTTGGTCTATAATGGGGTCCGTCGGGTGTCAAACCATTCATCAGTCAAGTCAGAATTATTTGAGGAATGATACAATAAGGATGACCAAGGAAGAAGGAGGTCGTCTGATGCGCATATGCTGTGTGCAAGGGTTTTTCTCTCTCTCTCTGTCTCTCTCTGTCTCTCTGTCTGCCCCTGTCTGCCTCTCTCTCTCTGTCTCTCTTTCTCTGTCTGTCTATCTATCTATCTATCTATCTATCTATCTATCTATCTATCTATCTATCTATCTATCTATCTATCTATCTATCTATCTATCTATCTATCTATCTATCTATCTATCTATCTATCTATCTATCTAGTTTGCTATTCCTCTGTTTCTCTCTTTGCGTCTCTCCATCTGTCTTTTTCTCTGTTCCTCTGTCTTCACCTGTCTCTTTATTACTTTTCTCCATCCATCCATCTCTTTTCCGTCCGTCCCTCCAGTGTTCCCTCTCAATCCGTCTTCCTTTTCATCTGACTTCAGGTTTTCACTCTTGAGCCTCATTTGTCCAAGAGTCTTAGACAGAAACCTTTCTTCTCCTCCTCATATATATATATATATATATATATTCTCTCGATTTCCAATCTGTCTTCATTACCCAAACAAACCGCATTCCATTCATCAATGACCGAATTCCAGAATTCGTTTCACCAACTTCTAACTTCATCAGACCTTTCGCACCGGAACCTGACTGGCACAGGTTAAAGATAGAGCCAAACATAGCACGAACGGAAACATCCAAATTCCGTCTTCACTCGGTGATAAAGGATAATATCACCCTTCATCATTTGCATTCGAATAGAGGGCTAAAAACAAAGGGTCGAAACCGTGGTTTTATGAAGCACTATACTTGAATCCACTCTTCGTGCTTCGCAACGTTCCATGGAAAAGTGCTAGGGTCAGGATTAAGACTAGGACTGGGGTTAGGGTTAGGGTTAGGATTAGAGTTAGGTCATGGGTTAGGTCATGGGTTAGGAGGAAGACCAGGGAGCGGAGGAGTTACGCTGGGACAGATTTCAACTGGGTCAAGAGAGAGAGAAAGAGAGGCATGGACAGAGTAAGACAGAGAGACAAACAGAGAGAGAGAGAGGCAGGGACAGAGTAAGACAGAGAGAAAGAAAGAGAGAGACAGAGAGAAAGAGAGAGAGGCAGAGGCAAGGATAGAGTGAGACAGCGATAGAAACATAATAATGGATGGATTATGGTTGTAATTCTTTCACAGGTGAGAGAACAGTTGTACAAACGTCCACTGAAGCGTCCTATTACTGACGCTCCAGTTGCTACCATTGACATCATTCAAACCTCTCATTCTTCCTTTAGAAACAACGCGACGCAATAGCGAAAGCAACATTCCAGAAACGTGAGTCATAGGTAAAAAACAATCACTTACAAAAGACATAGTTCATTATATAATCGTTCAGAAGGAGGCGCCTTCAGTGTGTCAAAGAGTGGGAAACAAAGGGCAGCAATTGTCCCCTTATCATTTTCCCCTTTCCTCTTTCCTTGTCCCCTCTTTCCTCCTTTCCCCACCATCTTATCACCAATCCATAGAGAAGAGTAGAGAGTCAAGCACTGCGGAAGAAACGCCAAGTACAAATCCGTCGACCGTTTTATTGTCTGGCGACCTGGAAGAAATGCCGGACGTTTGGTCTCATTGGTCGACAGATGGAAGACGATGAACGATCTGAAGATCGGTGGAATGGTCAATGGATGCAGCTAGGAGGAGGAGGTGGAAGAGGAAGAGGAAGAGGGAGAAGGAGAGCGAGAAGGCGAAGAAGAAGGAGAATAAATAAGGAACAATGAGAATAATGAGATATACATGTTGGAAGAGAATAAGAAGAGGAGAATATCAGGAGGAGAACAAGTAGAAGAAGGAAAATGAGAAAAAGAGGAAGAGAAGGATGAGGAGAAAATAAGAATAAATTAGAGAACAAGAAGAAGAAGAAGGAGAAATTTAAGAAGAAAACTTGAGAGAGAGGGAAGGAGAAAACTGAAGAGAACAACAAATAGGATGAGAATAAACAAGAGAATAAGAGGCGCAGGAGAAGGAGGAGGATTGGAAGGAGGAGAAGGAAAAGAAGGAGGAGAAGGAGGAGGAGGAGGTAGAGGCCATGCAAGACGTCGTTTGATGAACATTTCCACTCTTCCTGAATGATTGATTTTCCTTCGAATTTGTCTCCATTTGTTCGGGTGATCAAAGAGAACGACATCAACTCATTTGAAAGGCAAATCAGAGACGAACTAACACGGACACTCAAGCAGACACTCGCAGAGACACGCCGCCATACAGTCACACAAAAACACACGTATACCCAAGCACACACGGAACATGTAAACATACAACAGGTAACGTATTCTTTGCCGTCACACATAATGCTGACCTAAAGCTTAAGCATTTCTCATTCACGATTGTCCTCTCTTAAAGATGGCGTCTGCATCGGGTACGTTCCTCATGCATGAATACAAAGGGGTTGGTGGTGGTCGGTGAGGGTCGGTGGGGGTCGGTGGGGGTACGTTTCCTGTCCCAGTGTTCCTCCACGACTCTTCCCTCTTGGACATTCCCCATTCTCGCTTCTCCCAACGCAGTTCCTCTGATCTGCTTTCAATAAAAAATACTTTAATAGATTTTTCAGTTTAACGACGTTGTGTGATAATAAAGATCATTAACGTCACCCTCCTCCTTATTTCAGGCTTGGGACTGGCACTTTCGGAACATTAAACGCAATGCACATGAACGAAATTAAAAGTAGATATAAACTTAGAAGAAGAGGCAGCCATGGGTTCCAAGTACTAGCGGTTTTATTTTCTCGACCTCAACATATGACCTTGCAACCAAGTGACACTGCATGTGTGACCTAAAAACCTCGTGACCTTTGGACCACGTAATCTGAAAACTACAGCACCTTGGGACAAGAGAAAAGCGAGAGGGAACGAGAGACGAACAGAAGGAGGAAGCGCGTTTCAAAGAGAAGGACCATTTGAAGCAAAGGATCGAGACTGAGCCACCATAGCTGCTCCAGTTCGAGGAACCAAGAGGTCAAGTCTATTGAACGAGCGAAGTGGACAGTGTCAGCTGAATGTACTCCAAGTATTCTCTTCAAGGTCCAGCTGAGCTTTGAACATTTGATTAAAACCTATAGCAACCTTATGCAAAACATCTCCCTCTCTCGGACGCCATCTTACTTGTACATCATACATATATATACATACACACACACACACACACACACACACACACAGACCTGAAGGTTTGCACTGGGATTTAAAACTATGAGTTAACGGCAGATGGCGACATAGTAGTAATTGCGTCAACTGCTTTCACAGGACATCCGAATGTCAGATCGTCTGTCGTTTTACTATTGCCACAGGTGTTCCATCCCCTCCTCCTCCTTCTCTTACTTTCCCTCTTCCTCCGCCTCCTCTTTCTCCTCCTTCTACTCCTCCTCTTCCTCCTCCTCCTCTTCCTCCTCCTCCTCTTTCTCCTCCTTCCTCTCCTCCTCTTCCTCTTCCTCCTCCTCCTCTATTCGTCTACTAAAAACCATTCATCCATTAGCAACGACCGCCTGTAGACTGATGCATATAATTTTATATTCGGCTACATCTCCTTTCGTCTCCTCTCATCTGCTTTCTATTCATCTATGAATAGGCGCTACATGAATGAACGTCTAAAGACATTTCTACCAGCATCGACGCTGTAGAGTTGTATAGCGTTTCTGTGAAGTTTGAAGTTCGTTCATGAGTGCTTTCTAGTAATCATTCATAGAGTTGCATTTTTATTGAGCTACTTTAGTCAAATTCGCTCCCGAACCAACGTCTTCATTGACGAAGAGAGTGGTTTTCAGATGAACCTAAACTAAATGAGTGCGCTGTTTTGAACCCTCTGCAAACGCACTTCGAGAAGACTAGATAACTTGAGACAAGAAGAATTAAAGAATGCACAATCACTAAATAATCAAGATACGTAATAATTAGAAAACAGACGTTCTGTGAGTTGTGTCAGAAAAGATAAAGCAAGCGATAGCAATAAGAACGATCCCTATCTATGAGAATAGACTCCATTGTATGGCATTCGGGTGATAAAAACCAAACACTGGGTTAGTGCGTCAGCACACGGGATCTCACGATTGTGCGACCATCGACGGAGGGAGTAGGTAACTCTCCTTAAAGGAGGCAAAGGACAACCTAGTGCAAGGCCAGGGTTGTGTAGCAAGGAAGAGAAAAGAAAGGAATCAAACAGAGGTGATCAGCAGTCAGCCAGGTCAAAAGGTCGTACCATGGCTATAAATATACATTTACACCGTTCACAGTTTTAAAATATTTGTTCTGTCTTTTAGGACACGAGAAACCAGTATTAAAATTCAACTTAATCTGTTGTCAACACAATCGATTATATTGCACACAGTTCAAATCGACATCAACCGTTTAATAAGGCACCACACGTGCTCAAAACATTCACATCTCAAGCCAACTAATTAACTATGCAAAATTAATATTGCATATTATTATTATAATTGTTTTAATTACAATCGTTATCGTTATAATTATTATCATTACGATCGTTATTATTATTATTATTATTATTATTATTATTATTATTATTATTATTATTATTATTATTATTTTGTGCCCTTAGGTACTTCGTTCCCCCAGGGACTTAGAAACTGCTAAGATGGTGCCGAATTATTTGTCTGGAGGGTCAGGCCTCGTCTTCTGCGATGGAAGAAAAGGTTATTATTATTATTATTATTATTATTATTGTTATTATTATTATTATTATTATTATTATTATTATTACTAATATTATTATTCTTATTATTATTATTATTACTATTATTATTATTATTATTATTAATATTATTATTATTATTATTATTACAGTTGATGTCATTGTCATCATTATTTAGATTGTTATCAGAACCCATTTGTGTTTATGCCAATTTATTAAAAGTCACCTGAATGCACCTAGGTATGATGATCGATCTTAGCAAATGTCAATTCGAAGACATTTATATTTAATGATACCAGCGCAGAAATATAAATGAATAGATAGTCAAGGACATATACATAAAACGTATATTATATATATTATATATATATATATATATATATATAATACAAATATTTAAGGGCATCTGTATAGATGTGTGCATGTATCTGTATATATGCATAGCACCGTATTAATGTATATACATACATGCATAATTATGTAAATATAATATGCGCGCGCACACACCTAGTAGTCACCTACACACCTACAAACACACACACGCATGCACACATACACACACACACACAGAGGATGTAATATCGTCAGCCGCCGCCGCCATTCATTGGTTGCGTATATATAAAGACAGATGTCAATCGTGCAAACATTTCAACGTCAGAACGTATAACGAACGAATGACGTCAATGGCCTCAAATCAAACACACACACAAAGAAGGAGACATACAGAGACAGACAGATAGGGACAGACAAACACAGACAAACACAGACATAGACAGTCAGAGACAGGCAGAGAGACAGAGAGAGACTGACAGACATAGATAGCAAGAGGGAGACAGGTTTAGTGCTGCTGAGACGGGTACAATAGCTCTTAAGAGACTGTTAAGAAATCAATTTGTGACTAGCGATGAAGAAGGAATTGATCGATCTATTTCTAAAGAGGATGATCGATCAACTGATCAATTGAATAATAATAATAATAATAGTTATATCCTAATAATATCCACATGACGCGCCACTCGGTGTCACCTTCTTCTATAGCGCCCAATTCTAAAGCACAGGTCATACACTCTTACATGTCTTTTCTTCACCTTTTCTTCACCTTTGACCTGAACCAGAAACTCAGTTCTCACGGATTTCACTGGCTAAGCGCCGTCTGAGCTAGACCTGGTTCCAATTATTGCAACACGTTTCTTTCACGATGCAGTCAACAACAGCAACAATAATTTGTGAGTAATAAAGTCCGTCCTTTACTTCTTACTCTGACCTTTCTCTGGTCTCCGTTTCATCTCTTCAAAGGCCCAGTACCCAATCCAGACAAATATTAATCGACGGTCATTTCTAATAATAACAATAATAGGGTAATTCCAGATTTCATTTCTTATTATTAATATTCTAGCTCCTGAGGTTCATGTATACCTCGGGGCAAACAATCAATCAACTTTTTAACCAAAAAACGATGATAATAATAATAATAATAATAATAATAATAATAATAATAATAATAATAATAATAATAATAATAATAATAATAATAATAATAATAATAATAATAATAATAATAATAATGATGATGATGATTTTAGTTTGATTTCAAACTGACAAACCGCAGTATGATTACAAGCGTAGCATGAACGAAAGTTGACAAGTTATTGCCTGAGTCGAGTTTAACTTTCGGCAGCCATGCGATGCGACCATTACGTCATCTAACTTGACCAACACTGCTGCCTAGCGAAAGAAGGACTAGTTAACTTTACGAGGAATACAGATATCGAACTCGGTTCCTGAGCTCTGCACGCCAGCGTTTTATCCATGTAGGAGATTTGCAGATGCCGCGCTTTCTGGCATCAACTCGTGCCTCACCCTATTTGTAAACAGTTTCAAGTACCCTCTGTTTGGTTAGATCGGTCTATGCGAGCGACGCGTATTCCTCTGTGTCTTGCTCCAATAACCTACATCTACTTAAACGGATAATATTAGAAGTGATATGATGCGTTAAAACATCTGCCGTAAAGTCGTGAAATCTTTCGTAAAACAGCTGTCGGCTGATAAAGGTCGCTGAACTCGAAGACCTTTGAGGCTTTGACCGATATATCTTGATAGTTGATTGATGAAGTGAAGGCATGCCTTGCTATATCGGGTTGTGATAAAGATACTAAAAAGACTGAGAACAGAACAAAAACAACCCAACGCTTTATACGCAAACGAATGCTCAATGTATGACACTTCATCGGATGTCTTTTTATCGGATGTCTTTTTATCGGATGTCTTTTCATCGGATGTCTTTTCATCGGATGTGTTATAATGGTCTACTTGATGAACAGATCCAGCTTTACCCAAGAGCTCAGCAATTCATTAAAGTTGCCCGCCCCCTTTATACCGGTTAGGGACTGGTACTGTCGGAGTTTAGGCGTAGGCGCAGTTTCCAGATTACTTCGACAATAGACATTCCTATGTCGACAATATAAGTTACTGTGTTATATGAATTCGTTTATCAAAGACCTCGACGATGTGCTGAGAGAGAAAGAGAGAGACAGACAGAGAGAGACAGACAGACAGACGGAATGTCAATTCATTGAATAATTGTGTATGCATTAATGTAAAAGTGGATAGAAACAAGCAAGACGAAGACTACATAGCAAGGCAATTCAAACGAGTGCAAAACAATACTAGGGACGATTTAAAGTATACACCCTATGACTGACCAGAAATGCTACGAGATTCCTCACAAACCTGCGCCCTCCCCCCTTGACAACGGAGCAACAAAGAGTGTTGCATTGTCGATGGAAAGCTGAGATGGTGAGGGAGTGGACTGGCCACCCACCATAACGTATGTTCAGGCGAAGAGAATCGCTAACATGTCAAACCATGCAATACATGCAGTGTATTCAGGTATTTCTCCTCTTCGGCTCTCGCTGAGTCGAGAGTTGCGGTCAGACCTTCTGGAGAATGTGGAGAGTGGAAAGTAAGAGAGAAACGAGTCTACTTCGGATAGAACTGAAGCGTAAAGGCTGGCTGCACTGGTACATGTGGAAGAAGAGGAGGTGGAAGAGATGGAGGACTAGGCGGAGGAGAAGGAGGAGGAGGAAGAGGAGGAATAAGAGGAAGAGGAGGAGGAGGAGGGAAGAGGAGCAGGAAGAGGAAGAGGAGGAAGAGGAGGAGGACGAGGAGGAGGAGGTGATGTATTATCGACGAAAGAGATCGTGGCAGGAGGCCCGTGCCAGGTTGGCTTGCAGCAACAATACAACCGATCTGCGTGTGTACATAAATGATTTACGAGAGAGGTGATTTGTTTTCGTTTGTTGGAAGGAGAATCCTTGAGCGGTCGATCCAGAAGAGACTCCGTGGTGTTAAGATAACGAGGTTTTGGTTGATATCGGATTTGAAGTTGGCAACAAGTGAGAAGATATTAATCGATGATCTGTAGAAAAAGGAAGAGGATATCGTGCTGTGTGAGATATGACTTTTAAAAGCCACCTGTTGGTCCGTTGTTTCGACCGACATTGTATCGTATCGTATTGTAATGTTTTGTATTGCCATGGCGTCCTCATCCGGCTGCCTTTCTCTCGTCGGCCTCTTTGTTCTGCAGATCGACATGACCTTTTGGTGTCTCGGACGGCCTCTGCCAAACACCACGCTCATGCGTTTGTTGGTCTTTTGCTTTGGATCGATTACTTCCTCAGGATTTGAACTGGGATACTTCTGTATCTACTCCTATTCTTAAGACTTTTCTATTCGCTGGGGGTTTCTCGCACTGGGAGGAGCGCCTCTGATTATGGTCAGAATAAGCTGTACTGTGATACTTAAAAGTGCCTTAGAAATCCGTTCATTCGTAATATATAAATACGAATTTTTCCTCCGATCACGGGACTAAATTACCTCTGATAGCTCAAAGGGTCAACATTGTTTCCTTTGTGTGATATTTACAGAAAATAATAACATATAATCATTTTCCCTTTTAGTCTCATCTAAGTCATTCAATTCTTAATAAATTCTTCCGATTGTCAAGCAGAGAATAATTGCAAGTGCGAACCAGAGGCGAATATTCTAAGACACCGGTTGCCATGACGACAGCATGTGAATCTCTCGAATGGTGTACTCCTTGGAAGAAAGATGCATGCGTTAGATGAATTGAGTGAAAGGCAGAGGAGAAGACGTGGAAAGCGAATTAATTGAGGCGAAAATTAGTTTAAGAATTGGTTCCCTTGGCAAAAATTTCGTTCGTCTTCTGATTTGCATTCGAAACGAATTGCGATGTGAGGGCGAAAAGGAAACGTCCGGAGAAGATGGAAGGCTAGAGGAAGCACTCGGTTGATGAAAGGGACCGTGTTGGGAAGGGACGGGTTGGGAATGGTGATAGATGGAGACAATCGACTTCTCTTTTTATTGTTCCAGCTCCTCCTGCCCTTCCTCTCCATATTCTACTTCCTCTCTCTTATATTCGCCCTCATCATCTTCCTATTCATGTTCTGTTTTTCTTGTTTCGTTCTTCTTCTTGTTCTCCTTTTCTTTCTATCTTTCTTCTTCGCATTCTCCACCTTCTTCTTCTTTTACTTCTTCTACTTCCTCTACGTAATAAGCAGCATCTTCTTCTTTCCATCCTCATCTTCTTCTCCATTTTCACTTTCTTTTTCGTCCTGTTCCTTTTTCCGTTTTTACAACGGAGTTCCATATAGATAAATTCTCCTCCGATGTTTTTGACTATTAATCACGTGAGTTGCCAGGATTTTATGCCTCCTAATTCTGTGCTCTTCCAAACCTCTCTAAACCCCTCTTCCAAGCCTCTCTTTGTCCCTCTTCCAAAGCTCTCTAAGCCCCTCTTCCAAACCCTAATTCCCTCTTCCGAACCTCTCTAAGCCCCTTTTCCAAACCCTGTGTCCCTCTTCCAAGCCTCTCTTTGTCCCTCTTCCAAAGCTCTCTAAGCCCCTTTTCCAAACCCTGTGTCCTTCTTCCAAACCTCTCTAATTCCCTCTTCCAGACCTCTATAAGCCCCTCTTCCAGACCTCTATAAGTCCCTCTTCCAAACCCTTAGTCGCTCTTCCAAACCTCTCTAAGTCCCTCTTCCAAACCTCTCTAATTTTCTCTTCCAAACCTCTCTAAGTCCCTCTTCCAAACCTCTATAATTTTCTCTTCCAAACCTCTCTAAGTCCCTCTTCCAAACCTCTCTAATTTTCTCTTCCAAACCTCTCTAAGTCCCTCTTCCAAACCTCTCTAATTTTCTCTTCCAAACCTCTCTAAGTCCCTCTTCCAAACCTCTCTAATTTTCTCTTCCAAACCTCTCTAAGTCCCTCTTCCAAACCTCCCTTTCTCTCCTACTAACGCTATTCTGTTTATTGTGTCCCAGCTATGGACCATAAAAACGTGCCTAGCATAACCTTCCATCTACACTCTCTAACTGCCACGCACTCGAGAGGGTCAGGCCAAAGCCTCTCAAAAAGAGGAAGGCAACGATAATCATCCTTGCTCTGTCCAACCATCTGTTTCCTACTAGATCATCTTTCACTCCTTCCATTCCACGGCTCAGTGTTTCCTTTCCATCTTGACTTTGTACGTACCCATCTGCACCTTCACTTCATCCAAATTGTGATCCAATTCCTCCTTCAATAGACCTAACATCATAACTAAGTTATGTTATGTTATGCTATGTTACGTTAGGTTATGTTACGCTGTGTTATATTGCGTTATGTGATGTTACGTTATGTTACGTTATATCATGTTCTATTCCATTATATTATGATATGTATATTAAATCAAGTTGTCTGTCTGTCTGTCTGTCTGTCTGTCTATCTGTCTGTCTGTCTGTCTGTCTATCTGTCTGTCTGTCTGTCTGACTGTCTGTCAATCTACTTGAGTCTGTTGAATGTCTCTTTGTCTGTCTGTACCTGCATGTCTGTCCTTCCATTCGTCCGTCTGTCTGTCTCTCATCGTCTGTCGCCAACAGTCATGCGTCCAATAATTCTCCTCTGGACGTCATCTCGATCTCTAATCAAATGACATCACGGACGGCTGTCATTAATTAATCATGAAGAGAATCCTCTTTGACATCAATCAATCGCCGCCTCAAGTGACCATGACGTCACCAGAAATCACAAACACATGTGCTGGAGACAATAAGAAGTCTGGTAAAAGAAAGAAAAGACCCACAATTCATGCAACGACCACATAACCCGACCCAGAAATCAGGTACGAAAATTGAAATTGGCAAAACATAATATAGCATATCTTAGCATAACTTTTAACATAACACAGCTTTTCATAACATAACATATCATGATCATAACAATAACATAATGTAACATATCATATCATTGCATAACATATCAGAAGATAACATATTATGACATAGCGTAAGATAATAAATCCTAGCATGTCTTAACATTACGTAGCATAACATAGCAACTCATAACATATATGTGAAACAAAATATCATGACTCAACGGTGAGGCCCTTCACATGATAAAACTATGCAGACAGGCAGACAGACAGACAATCAGGCAGGCAGTAATAACAGACATACAGTTACAGAGACAGACAAACAGTCAAACAGAAGGACAGACTTTCTCCTAAAATTCTGAGTCTGGTTGACTAGAACAGAGGATGTTTCTCTGTAAAGTCGGACAGATTCATTTGATAAAGAAACGAGATTCCTTCGATTAAAGGGATAGATGGCGCCAGGCTAGGGCGTCTCCATGGCGCCTGTTGCCAAGGCGACACTGATGCTGCATTCACACTGGACGGCTGCTTCAATATTTACCTGATTTTCAATTGGTTCAATTGTCCATCAGTCCAGCGATGACCACTCGAGATCCCAAGCGTTTTGTTGGCTGAGAGATTCCGTCTCTTCAAAACGGATTTTATCCATTCTGCATATCAACGGATTTAATAAGGAAATTCCAACAGAAGAAAAAGAAAACAAAGGGAAGCAAAGGAATAGGAAGAGGAGGAGTAGAAGGAGGAGGAGGAGGAGGAAGAGGTCTAGGGTGATGATGATGATGATATTGATGACGATGACAGCAACAAAAGACAAGAACAGGAACAGGAATATAGAAGAACAAGAAGAAGAGCAGGGAGAAGATGAGCAGCAGCAGCAACATCCTCTGAAGATATGTCCCTCTCTGGGCGATGGCTGTGACTTCATATCTTCCTTTCCTTCCTTACACATGTATTCTTCTGAAAGGGAATCCTCCTCTGCCACCTGTCTAGTGTCTACCTGATCATCTTCATCTGCTGCTATTTGTTGTCTGCGAATCTCAGTTTCACCTTTCAGGAAGAATAATTATTTGCAGAGGAATTCATTCCACTTCCATTTCACCATATGACTACCATCAGATACTTCACTCATTCTGTCCATTTGGCCTTCTCTGTATGTCTGGCTGTGTCTGTTTTTGTCTGTCTATGTCAGTCTGCGTATGTCAGAGAAACAGACGAACAGACAAATAGAACGACATACAGACAGATTAACGGACAGACAGACATACGACAGACAGAAATACCGACAGACAAACATACGGAGAGACAGACAAAGAGACATACGGACAGACAAACAGACATATGGAGAGACAGACAAACAGACATACGGACAGACAAACAGACATACGGAGAGACAGACAAACAGACATACGGACAAACAAACAGACATACGGAGAGACAGACAAACAGACATACGGACAGACAAACAGACATACGGAGAGACAGACAAACAGACATACGGACAGACAAACAGACATACGGAGAGACAGACAAACAGACATACGGACAGACAGACAAACAGACATACGGACAGACAGATAGACGAATAGACGGACACTTGGACAGGTGAATGTCGTGAGTTGATTGAGTGTTACTTCGTTAGCGATCTATTCCAGCAGAATAATGGCCATCAGAATCAGCATCACTTCCACCAACAGCATCTGTATGATCAACCACCTGGAGCAGCAGCAGCAGAAGCGCTCTCAGCATCTGGTTATTACGACAACAGTTCAACCAGTGCATCTGATAATCTCTTACTTCCCCCAAAAGACTGTCTTATTGTCCTTGTGCCTATCTCTCCTTCCCTTTGTCTCTTCGTCTATCCGACTCTCTCTGTCTCTGTCTGTTTCTCTCTTTTTTCTCTCTGTCTCTGTCTCTGTCTGTCTGTCTGTCTCTCTCTCTCTCACTCTCTCTCTCTCTCTCTCTCTCTCTCTCTCTCTCTATATATATATATATATATATATATATATATATATATATTTATTTATTTATCTCTCTCTCTCTCTCTGTCTACCTGACTATCTATGTCTATAACAGCAATCCTTATCACCAATTGCTGGCTGCGTGTCTATCTGTTTATATGTCTGATTATCTCTCTGGATGTTTGTTTGACTGTCTGTTTGCATGTCAACATCGTTGTCTGTATCTGCCTATCTGTCTGTATTTTGATCTGTCTGTCTATCTATCTATGTGTGTATCTATCCGTCCGTCTGTCTATATGTCTCTCTATCTATCCGTCCGTCTGTCTATATGTCTCTCTATCTATCCGTCCGTCTGTCTATATGTCTCTCTATCTGTCCGTCCGTCCGTCCGTCCGTCCGTCTGGCACATGACCTTTTAGTGTCCTTAGAATAGTTCTGGATCAATTTTTAACCGGAGGCCAATGATTATCGGAGTGACAATAACTCCTTTCTTACATCTTAACCAGAAGCACTCGACATAGCATTCCAACATATCGTATTACGATGCAGCCTAAAGAATCGCCAACACATGTTGCGTGTCTATTAAGACACCTGATATAGCGCCTTTTATCTTCGCTGAAAGTGCTGCTCGCATCAAACCAGAAGATTGATAAGTGCATTTGAAAGTAGCTGAGAACGCCTTTCTGCAAAAATAAAATTAATAGAATTGAACAGCTAGACAATGAAACTTAATAATATGAATAGGGGCCTACAGTCAACTGCTTTGCATAGAGACAGTTAGGAAATGGAAATTAAAGACAGAGAGAGATTTTGGAAAGAATGGAAAAAGGAGAATTTCATAAGAACGAGAATAATTCTAATTATTGTGAGCACACTATACATGTACCATGAAGATAGATCGCTCTGTGAGTTCCAGTGTCATCATTATCCTGTCGTCAATCACATCGTGATCTGAAACACAGTCAACCACGTGCTCACCATCTACCATCATTCGCAACAGATTGAAGACCACCAGGGTTACACTGGCTCTTGTGCCATAGGATGGAAGCTCTCTCTGAAATTTCCTTCATACGGCGCTATATAAATGAGCGTTTATTGCGACTACAACTAAAGTTGGCTGGTCAAAAGTAAACATTTTGAAACGGCCAAAAAACGACTTTACAGTTGATGACAGCGAGTGAAGAGAGATAGAAGATGGAACGATGAGAGAAGAAGAGAATATGAACTCTTGGACTAGAGATAAGGAGAGGGAGAAGGAGGAAGAGGAGGACGATATGGGGAAGAGAAGGTCTGAAGGAAGAGGAAGAGGCAGATGAGGAAGGGAAGAGAAAGAACATAGGATGGATGAGGAATGACAAGAAAAAACGAGGACAAATGAAAGTGTAGGAAAATCAAGATGCGGATTAGCAATGTGGGAGGAGGCAGGGAAGAAGAAGGAAGAGAAGGAGGTGGAGTAGGAGGGTGTAATCATCTGCAGCAGCTCTTGCTCGTAAATAAGCGGAAGAGAAAGAGCAAGCAGAAAAGGAAGAGGATCTCACGCAAATGCCAAATGCCAGGCATGGGTCCTTGACATTGGATATAATAACTGGTTTTCTACACAAACACACAGACAGACAGACGTCTTTTCTGGCAACTTGATCTTTTCGCTTCCAGTCCAGAACTATTTGTCCATCGTTTTCCAATTCTCGACATATTCCAACAATCCTCCACCTCCACTTCCTCCTCCTCCTCCTCCTCCTCTTTCAACTTCCACCTCCTGAGTCCTCCTCCTACTCCTCCACCCCTTTCTACTCCTTTTGCTCTTCTTCCTTCTAATCTTCATTCAAATTTTCCTTCTGTTCTTCCTCTTCCTCTTTCACCGTCTCCTCCTCTTACTCTTCTACTTCAACACCCTTCTATTGTTTTTCTTCCTCCTCCTCTTTCTCCTCCAATTCTTCTTCTTTTACATTCTCGGATCTCCTACAGTGTTTCCGCCTCCTCTTTATCCTCCTTTTCCTCTTCTTCTTCCCCATCCTCAATCTCTTCTTATTCCTACTGTTTTTCTTCTTCTTCCTCCTCATCCTTTTGCTCCTCCTCCTAATCTTCTTCCTTCTCTTCAGAGTCCTCTCAGCGCAGAGACAATCAGAAAGTAGCTGAGATAAGACCGTGAAGGCTCTTCTCATAAATACAATGTCCTTGTTAACGCACGCTGCTCGCAGCTCCCGGCGATCTTCCCTCCTTCCATTCAATCTTCTTTCCTCCCTCTCTCCCTCCCTTTCGTCTCTTCCTTCCCTTCTGCCCTCTTGTCCCTTCCTCTTGCTCCACAAATCCTCCAACTTGCTCCCTAGGTCGGCCCTTACAATGTATCCGTGATTGTAAAGTTGATCACAGTTGATGCTGTCAGTTTCCATGAAACGGTCGTCTGAACTCAGCTCAACAAAGGAATCGTTTAGAAAAGTTAACGACAATGCTCAGACTCTGCTCTGAAATCTCTCTCCTGCTGAGCACCAACGAGAAGCCGCGACTTCAGACGAACTTGTTTGAGTACAACTCCAACCGATTGAAAAGAGATGGGGTGGCAATGATCGAGTCCTTTCGAAAGACTTTCATTTCGTTGCTGGACAGTTCTTAAAATGCATTGTCTGCGTAGCGTGACATTGAAGCTGAAGATGAAAAGTTATACAACGTGCAAAAAATCTGGTAGAGGAGTTAGAACATTGTAACCGCTTTGGTGTCTGATGTTCCCTTCAATGAGATGGGGATACGCCTACTCTGTAGTCTGACATACCCGCACTTGCAATCTTTGATTTTTATGATCTTCCTGTGTATTTTGAGATTTTTTATGGATTCGGTTTAATTTTTTGCTTTCTTTAGTTACAGCGGCTTTTGATAGGACGTCTAAGTTTGGGAAAAAATCGTCGTTCAGTCCAACGGGGGGCCTATGGGTCGACCAACTTAATGACGTGATTTATCAAATGGAAGAAGAGTATTTCCCTTTTCACTCCGTTAATGTTAGGTAAAGGAGAAAGAGGAAAACTGGAAACGATGTCTTAGGAAAGACCTTGCATTGATTTGGGTGAATGAAATGGTCAGAGATTTCAAGGGGAAATGTTCACGCTTTGTGTAACGTCTAATGAGGTCATCAATCAAAAAGCCTTTGACATTATGAAGAGACCAGCGTACATTTCAAACAGTTCTCTCTCTCTCTCTCTCTCTGTCTATCTCTGTCTCTCTCTCTCCTTCTCTCTGTCTGTCTGTCTCTTTCTCAGTTTTCATGTATCTGCATCCCTCTTTTAATCTAGCTTTCTCTTTCTATCTCCTCCCTGTCTATTTTTCTCTATCTGTCTGTCTGCCTCGCTCTATGTATCTCTCCCTCCCTCCTCCCACCCTCTATCTGTCCTTCCCTCTAGCCTTCCCTCTCTCTCTCCTCCTTTACATGTTTTTTTCTCGACAATATATCATGGTTTGGGTCGCGCGGAGAAAAGTCACAGTAAACGGGCGATTGGGGAATAATAATTATTGTTTGCTTTTCCTGGGGCAGTTGTGGGACTTGCGATTTGGGCCAAAATGGAATCACATGACAAGGAATTCTGAGAAATGAAGGCAGAGGACATTGTGTTATGTGAGTCATAAAACTCCTTCATTGCAAACAGACTTTCTAACCAAGGTCTCACAATGTCAACAATGAAAGAGAAATAAAGCCATATAATTATTCGATTTATTCAGATTTTATTTTATCTAATAATATTTTCATGAAATTATGAAAATAACATCCATTATCCTAGTCGATTACCGCCAGTCATAATTTCTTGCTTTATTAAAATATTTCTAAGTAGGATTGAATAAGTTTATATCAATAGTTATCAACAACACTTACAGATTGACGACGGCTCTAAATGATGATGATGATGATGATGATGATGATGACGTCGACAGCAACGATAATGATGATGAACATGTTCATGATGATGATGACCCTCAATCAAACAATAAATTAATCAATAAATCAATCAAAAAATGAAATCTATCCTGTATCACGTGGGATTATCTTTCCAATACGATACAACATGTCGCGAGATTTTTTTATATGCTATTCCCAATCTTCCCATCTATCTTAATTATATCTTGTTCCTATAAAGATGAAACTGTATCGGTTGATGTTTGGAAAATAAGAATTAGAACAATTGGTCCATTGACTGGACAATTCTCCAACATAATATGCCCTCATTTATGTAAATCCGTGCAAGGAAATTCGGTTATAAAATTAGATCTTTTATGTAAAGTAGTCTAGGGTAAGCCTAGATGACGTAATATGATGTTACTCTTCGCAAATTTCTTAGGGTCCACAGAAGCCTCTAAGGGGAGAGAGATCATGAGCAGCTTAACACCGGCGCTATACCAAATTCTGTTCACAATTGTCAAGCTTTCTTTTCGTTCTTGTACCCTTGCTATAATGTTGTCGGTTAATTGGGCGACAGTTCCTATTCTGTCCATCTGTTCAAGCCATTGGATGAGAAGCATCATTTCCATGTTGGGAAAAGGAATTCTTCAGATGTAAAATTTCTTCTTTTGGGAAACTATTTCTTCAGGCGGACCAGTTGCTTCGATATCTTCAGTGGAATTGTTGTTCAGAGGCGTTGCCTACTTTGGGAGCCATTTATTTGGGAGAACTAGATCGTTACGGGAACTATTTCTCAGACGTGCCATATCTCTAAGATACTACTTCTTCAAAGGAACTGTGTCTCCAAGGCACTTTCTACCTTCTACAATTTAATGGGTACTATTTCTACAGAGATGCCATTTCTTTAAGGTTGTATTTCTTTCGAGCTACTATTTCTTTTAGGGACTATATCTCCAGGAAGACCTAACCTTCATCATGACGTATAATTGTCGTCGGAGCTAATTTTCTCGGGTGGAACACATTTAATCTAAGATGGATTCTAACTCACTATTAACAGACTTTAATCAAGCGCAAAGGTTTCATAATTATTTAAGTCTGTGTCCTATCGATTCATGAAATGTGGCGCCACTTCACTACCTGGTGTGTTACCAAAAAATAAAGAGAAAATGTCTTTCACACAAAAATCTTGCATCGAATCTGTCGCCAACGGAAGTTCAATCGATACCTGATACTGCAAAGGCGACCACAGTGTGACATCTTTAAGTTATAGGAATCACGCAAAACTAACAGATCAAAGAACGAGAAGTAGAGCAGTCCCTTAAGATGGACTGAGAGGTTTGAAATGTTAATGATTTCAGTTCGGCATTCATGAATGAGGGCGTACATCCAGTCCTCCCCTTGCCATCTCATCTTCACACCAACAATTCATTCATTCATTCACTACAGAGATTTATATAGTGCCCCTTCAAGGCTACTACTCAGGAGCGCTCCCGACTCCAGCACATTTAAGAAGAACAGTTTTAAGGCGAGTATAAAAAGAGTCTGAGTGGACCTTTGGTGACAAGCGCAACGCCAATGGGAGTGTGTTCCAGAGCGAGGAGCCAACCACTGAGAAGGCACGATTCTGTTTGGTAGTTGTACGAGCGAATGGGACAGCGAGCGATGCCTCGCTCGCTCAAGCACAGAGAGCGGCGACCCAGTGCACTCAGAGTAGAGTAACAGAGATCGCGAAGATAGGCAGAGGCGAGACCTAGCAAGGACCGCCATACCAAAGAGATGATATGGTACGAGATTCACTGTTGAAGAGGAAGCCAGTGGAGCACATCCAACATATCTCCGGATACATGGCAAAACAATGTACATTCAGTGTGTAATTCATCACAGTTAAGTTGCAAGGGGCGAAGGTGAGTTCAAATATCGACAGAAATTAGAACTCTGGCGGGGTATGATGTTTCAGCTGCATGCTAATCACCAATGATCATCTCATAAATGCACCTAAAATATCAGATCGTAAGTTCTATTAAGATTTAAGTTTTCTAAACCTCAAAAATCAAAATGAATTCTCTTCATGTCAAGAGAATTTGTAACAAATTTCGTAGATTGGAATAATTCGTTATGTATTTTTACGAGGAGTTCAAGTAAAGTTTGACTCTTTCACGGCTAAATAGGTTTCATGGCTAAGTGGCTTCCATGGAATAGCACAAAGGTGTCAACCCATTTTATCGGTGGGTCAATTTGCCGCTTGAGTATAATGGAGAAGGTGTCTGGAAGCGGTTCGGTGAACAGGTCAGTAGGTCACAAGAATCTATTGGATCTAGCCAAATTTTAAGCGGTGTTTTATCTCTTA